>APFE030519276.1:0-19047 GCA_000404065.3 Pinus taeda
TCACTCCTCATTCCTGCCTCACCCGGCGGTCATGTCTACCTCTTTTGAAGAGTCCTCTTCTCCATTTCCACCACCGACTATTACTCATGAAGTATGGTTGGAAGGAAATTTGGGTAATATTACCCAAACGATGCCGATTAACATTTCTATCAAGCCCAGTGTCATTGAACACATTCATATCGGGGTATCTTGTTCTCCAGATGATATCAAGACATATACTCATCTTTTTTAGGAATTCCATGATGTGTTTGTGTGGTCTTATGATGAAATGCCCAGCATTGATCCTAGCATTGTGGTGCATGAAATACCAATGTATCTGAATGTGAAACCCGTTCGCCAACGACTTCATCCAGTGCACCCTAAAAAGGTTGTTGTTATTAAGGGCAAAGTCAAAAATCTTCTCAAAGCTAGATTCATTTATCCCATTCCCCTTACAGACTGGGTGTCCAATATTTTCCCGATGAATAAAAAACAAGGCACAATCCACATTTGCGCGGATTATCAAGATCTTTATCGTGCCTGTCCTAAAGACAACTATCATACTCTCTTCATTGATCAAATCATTGATGAAAGTGTCAGGAGCGAGATCTTTTCCTTTATGGACAATTTTTATGGCTACAACCAGATCAACATTGCATCGACCAACCAAGAGAAGACAACCTTCATTTTCCCATGGGGTACGTTCACATACAAGAAGCTCCCTTTTGTCCTAAAGAAGGCTGGGGCCACATTTCAGTGGGCAATGTCCTATGTGTTTCATGATATTTGCAACACTGTCCAACCTTACTTGGATGACCTTCTTGCTCATTCTCATAAGTGATAAGATCACCCAAACCACCTTCAACAAATTTTTCTGCACTATAGGCACTATAACATCCGATTAAATCCAAACAAATGTGTTTTATACATGGAATTAGGATGACTGCTCGGCTTCATCGTTTCCAAGGATGGGATTCGCTTGGATCCGCTAAAAGTCGAGGCCATTATAAACTTACCCCCTCCATCTTCACTGCACCAACTCCAAAGCCTCTAGGGAAAGGCCAATTTTCTTCGTCATTTTATACCCAACTATGTTAGGCTAGCTATAGGATTTACCTAGTTGCTCAAATAAAGAGCACCCTTTGCATGGACACGAGATAGCCCAAAAATATTTCGATGATCTTAAGTTTGTCCTCTTAAATTCTCCTCTATTGCATCCACCAGATTATTATCGAGATTACTTCCCTTACCTAACTACAGCCCCTAGCACCATAGCTATGGTGTTGGTTCAAGATGACGACGAAGGCACTGAGCACGTGATCTACTACCTAAGTTGGAATCTCCTTGACACTAAAACACATTATACACATGTCGAGAAGTTGGATTTGGCCGCCATCTAGGTTGTTCAGTGTTTTCGACATTAAATTCTCTTACGAATGACTATAGTGATTTTTTAATGCAACCCTATGACCTACATCCTGACTCGTCAGTTGTTGGGGGGCAGGTACTCTAAATGGATCATTATCCCACAAGAATTCCATTTGGTCTTCACTATGGCCAAATCTAAGAAATCACTTGTTTTTGCAGAATTGATTTGTTCCCTTCCCTCCAAAGCTCTCCCTGCCGGTGTAGATGAACAACTCCCAGATGAGACCCTTTTCCTGATTAGCACCCTTGATCCATGGTACGGTGACATCACCATGTATCTCCAAACCTCCACGTTTCGGTCTGTGTTGACCAAAGATGATCGAAGGAATCAACATCATTCTCAACCCCACCACATTATTGGTGATACTTTATACCATGTCGGTGCCGATTTTGTTCTTCGTCGATACCTCACGATTTAGGAAGCTGAAAGAGTTCTCAATGATTGCCACTCTAGGGCATGTGGTGGTCATATGTCTGGTTATGATACAACTCAAAAAAACCTTAGTGCTGATTATTTCTGGCCATCCATCTTCAAAGATTACATTCTTGCTATCCGCAAGTGTCACAAATGCCAAATCTACCAACACAATATGTACACCCAACCTTCTCACCTACACCCCGTCATTACCGTTGGTCCCTTTGCCAAATGGGGCATCGATTATATGACATGTAACCCTCGTTTGGCCAGGGGGCATGGATACATTATCGTTGTCGTGGATTACTTCACCAAATGGGTTGAAGTGAGGCCTACATATTCGACAAATGGTAAGACGGCGACTCAATTCCTTTTTAACCATGTTATTTCTAGGTTCGACATACCCCAAGCCATTGTCACAGATCATGTCTCCCATTTCAAAGATTGCATGATGGCAGAACTGACATCTGCATTGGTCTGGCACCATGATGGCTCGTCGTGATATTACCCTTAGGCAAACTACCAAGTTGAAGTCGTGAACAAAGTTTTGGTCACCACGCTTCAACGTACTATTGGGATGCACAAGTAAAATTAGCATCTCATGCTTTTTTTAGCTTTGTGGGCCTACCAAACTTCAACCAAGGACGCCACTGGTTTCACACCATTCTCGCTAGTCTATGGTTTGGAAGCAACATTGCTGATCGAATGTGAGATTCCTTCACTTAAGTTAGCTATTGAACTCCTCCTTGAAACATCACCTCAAGAGGAACACCTCTTATATTTAGAACGAATAGACAAGACTCATCATCTCAATGCCTTGGTCATCAAAGCACAAAAGAAATGGGTCAAATCCCATTTCGACCAGTCAGTCTCCCCTTGCGCTTTCTCTGAGGGTGATTTGGTCCTGTTATACGACCTAGCTAATGATAAGCTAGGGACAGGCAAGGTCGAACCTATGTGGCACAACCCCTATATTGTAAAACATGTTATGCAGAAAGGAGCCTATCAACTTATTGATTATGGAGGAAATCCCCTCAATAAGCCCAGAAATAGGCTTTACCTCAAAAAGTACTATGCTTAGGTCATCTTGCATGGTTACTTATGTACATTAGTGTGTGATTCATTTCTGTACAACATGGTTTTGTGTGAAAGTTTTCAAACAACCCTCCTGTTTACTATGCTTTTCATGCTTTGCAGATGTCTGCAGCTCCTCACGTCAATTTCACTGATGGTACTTGCCGAAGTACCCAAAACCTATCATCCATGACATGGGCTATCTACAACCCTAACGGTGACTTGATTGACCTTCAACGTATCTGCCTAGGTCATATAACCAACAACATTGTTGAATACAATGCGGTCATCAAATTGTTATCAGAAGCCATCACTCTGGGCATCAGAGAATTGGTTGTCAACCTAGATTCACAGCTTGTCGTCCTTCAACTCAACGAGTAATATTCCGTCAGGAACCCTAAAATATTATGAATGTATCTCTGTATCCATCTGTTGGAAAGACATTTTTATTATACTACATATCATCATATTCCTAGATGCATGAATAGATTAACATATGCATTAGCTAATTACGTGTTGGATAAACATTTGCAAAACATGTAAAAGATAAGACAAACCATTTGTACCATAATAGAAAGGAAAATATAACATATATACATATGTGAGAATGTTTGATACATCAAAACCCCAAAAAATAATATGTATGTCCACAATAACATCGGCAGCTCCCAAGCCTCGTGCATCCATGGCGCACAGGCATAAAAAAATATGTAAGTACTAGACCTAGGAACTACTCAGCATGGTGGTCATGATAACTTGAGACAACTCGTACTACGTGACTCAGTAATCGGTGGATTTGATCTGAGACTCCCATTGTGTGCCTCTGGTACCACCGAGGCATGTCTCCTATCTGAGCATACCTAGGGATACCATGAGTCAACTGCTCGAGGTTCCTTGCAATCTCCTCCTCGTTATCGCTCCCTTCCTGATAATGGAAACATCATCAATATGAAAGGAATAATGCCTGGCTATCGGGGACATCCTGACTGGCCGCTTTGGTCCAACAGCTGCATACACAAGAGAAATCTTATAAGCATGCATGTACCAAAAACAAATTAAAAATGTCAACATCAAAATTTGGTTTGGCTTTTACCTTCGTCATCAAAGTCCTCCCCATCTGGCAAGGGCATATCCGGGTCTCCATGGAAATCAATGCCGCTGTATAGCTAGTCCTCCACAATGATTTTTTGTCATCATAGCCATGAAAATAATGTTGGTCAGAAGGACATCTGTTGACCCCCAGTGATCTTGGGCATCAAACAACTCCAGCGGGCCATCTACGGATTGCATGGCGCAGGAGGATCAACCTTAGTCAAATGATACTGGAACAATGGCACTCGTTCTAGGAAAAAGGTCACAAGTACTGATCTGAAGCCAAATTACTTCAGATTTCCCTTCTTCGCCTTAGACACCTGGCGCTTGATATTCATTGTCATGGCCTATGCCAAGTTGAAGATCGTAGGAGTTGTGTAGTCAATAGTGTAAGGGAACTTTGACTTATTAGTCTCATGTTCCACCTGGGACCTCGCCACTCTGCTAATGGTCAAAAGAAGCACCCTCAGTGTCAAATCCCGCACACTGGAAATCTCAATCTTCCCACTTTTGGATTTCAGGGCCTCGGGACAATGTGCACCAAGCAGGGAAGATATGCTTGCCTTGACGGGGCGTGACCCATACAAATTCACTAGCTCACCTCTGTGAGACAAACCAGTGATGAAGTAGATGTTTGAAGTTGTCAACTCCAGCTCCTGGTCCCCAATGACAAAAATATCATGATTGATGTCCCAAAGGCTTATCAAATATCGAAGCAATCCGGGCTGGGCCCGCATCCCTGGTGTAAGGAAAATTTTGAGGAGCTCGCAAGCCCTCAAAGCCTCCAGGAAATTTGGATCATTAATTTCCTGGATGTCCACATCTTCGTGTTCCCTTTCCTTCTAATCCACCATTTTCGGCAATTCCTCTCCTGCAAAAGCCATTTATTTAAGTCAATCATCAATTTTGGCACATAAAAATCAAATTTTAACGGTCAGTTCTTGAGAAAACTTGTTTTTTCCCTATCCACAGTGTTGGCGCGCCTATTTTAGAAATAGTTGCACCAGTTAGCGTGGATGGTCATGCAAATAACCCTCGGTCGGCGTGATTCCGTGCCCAGAAATCGCGCCAACTGAAGGCGAAATTTTTTCTCAAAAACCTCCCTAAAAATCCAAAAAAATGGTTAAAAGTAGAAATAAATAGCATAAAAATGGAGTGCAGGGCTTCGGTTGTTACCTGGAACTGACAGCTCGTTGATTGACATCCTGGACCTCCTGCAATTCACTCCCGAAAAACTAGGGCAAAAGTGGCTAAAAGTCTTCACTGAAAAGGTAAAATAGTATATGGTAAAAATTTATTTAGTTTTCCCCTTTTTATTCATTTTTTCATGAAAATATTAGGTTTTGTAAATATTTTTGACCTATTTTTTCTCAAGGACTTGATAATACACTTTGCCTTGCTTGTGTAGCGATAGGTGATGGATGTTCAACGATGGCGATGAGTCATATTTCAGCTCTTTTCTCGATTCGTTAAACACATCTGAAAATATCACCGAGTATTTTTCATTTTTTAACCTATTAAAGAGAATAAAAATGGGGGGTCCGCTTTAAGCTCTTTTCTGACCCTTTAAAAATGAAAATGTGGCCGAGTTCTTGTCATTTCAAACTCGTTAATGGATGCGACACATCGTGTGCCTAGTGTAAGTTTACCCCTTTTCTGGGCTAGGAAGCACTATTTATGAAAAAGGTACTCCTTGACTAAAATGGTCAAGAGGTTCTCTCAAGTATTGTTTTCTACCTTTTCGGGCTCAAGAGACACAAACGTATGAAAAGGGACCATGTGGAGTTTTCTTTTACATGTCCTTTTTCAAATTCTCTAAACATGAAAAATATACCGAGTTACACCTTTGTCGAACTCGTTAAACTATTAAATGACATCAGATTCGTTACCATGACGAACACGAGCTTCTCCTTCCTAGGGCTCGTTAAACTTACTAGGTTGGATTCGTTCAAAGGATGAAGTTATAGTGCAAGCATATGCTATCCCCTTCAAGCTTGCGATTAAAAAATAATTGGGGTACTCGCCAAAAATGGCGGGGAAAAAATTTGGAAATCTATTGAGTCGTGTCGACAACTCACTCTTGAACATGAAACTCTTTGCTTTGTATCGGGTTGGGACATCCTCCTTTACAACGTTGACCTTCCTGGGTTTGGGCTATTCATTTTTGCCTTCGATCTGATCTTTCCTATGTTGCCATGACCACTGATTCTATGGATCCAAAAGCTGCCAAACTTCTATTTGTGTCGTCGATATGTTCAAGAGTCGTCCTTCTGCAGTTAAACTTACCTTTGTTTCTTTGTATCATCCAAAATCATTTTGCATCCTCTCATCTCGCATTGATGATGTGGGATTCATTATGGCCCTCCTTTGACACACTCACTTTCCGTCGACTTCAACTCATTATTCGGGAAGTTGACTGAGAGACTCCCTTCCGTTACCTTAGAGCTTGCATGCCTCAATGGCAAGTTCTTTGCATTTGAAGACAAGTTCACATCATTGGCTTTTGATTGAGTGATTTCACGGGTGTTCGACTTTAGTTCCTGTATTCACATTCCGTGAATTATGCTGATAGTAACTTGAGGGCCATTATCATTACTGACGGTTTCTCTCGCGCTTGTTAACAGTTTACATCATTGACTGGTAATCAAGCGACCTTCTAGCATGTTCGACGTCAACACATCTATTCGCATGCTAGGATCTGTACTTTGATCGGGTTGTGTTGGAGCGCAAGACCCTGGACTCATATCACAAAAGTCCAAGTTGCGAAGTGGTGTGACATGGTTTATGATGATATGCATGTCTCTTTCAGATGGCTGGCTGCGACTAGACCATGAGTTATCATATGTGATCCTTCTCATTATTGGATGGCTATGACCATACCTTGGTTTCATTATGATCCTCTTTGACAGATGGCTATGCCCATACCTGGATCCATTTACATGATCATTCTGTGGATGGATGCATCCAAGCCATGATTCATGTATCATTTGACAGAGATCTTAGTTTATGTATATGTATCTGTACTTTCTTCCAGGTTTTCTGACGGCAAACCTATTCCCCACACTGATTTATAAAGCATTTCATCCCTCACTCTGGTTCAGCTTTCATGATTTAGGGGGCATTTGTTACATAGCATTTTGTCATTGTCCCTGTACTCCTCGTTCCTTGATCCTGGAGGACCTCTACAATGAACCCCGCATGCTTTGCCTTCATGGAGAAACTCCCATTATGTCCTTCTTCATGAGAAGATCATTTCCCTTTTGCACCATTTCCCCTGAAACTTCTGTTTTTCCTAATTTACAAGACCGACGCTAATGACCTTTGTCTTCCTTGCGCCAATGTGTAGAGATTAGCACTATCCCCCCCACCAATCAGTGCGAATGAGTTGTGCTCTAGTCACGTCGGTCATGTTATGGAAAGTTTTTTAAATTAGAGCTGAAGCTTCCATCTCTAGAAGCTTCGTAACGGAACTTTGGTAAATGGCTTGGTCTGATGGGGTCGAGGATGACAGTTTGGGATCCTTTCCCCTATAATTATGGAACTATCTCAAGGGATAAGTCCTTCTCCCATGAGAAGAGGATCCATCTCCCATCCATCTTTCCTATATAAACCTCCCTTCTTCCCAAGCACAAACTAATGACTAGTGTGAAAATCAGAGTTAGTGTTTTGGCTAAGTGTAAATATACTAGACAAGCAAGCTATTACTAGTTGTAGCCATCTAGCTGTGTGAGGGAGAAGTGTGTTTGGTTTGGAGTGAAGCCTAAAGGGAAGAGTATTTAAACTATTGTTGTTTGAAGCCATCATGAAGTGTTAGCAGAAGTGTGTGGGAACCTGGTCTTGTCAGAGGAACACTATGACGTCAGACAAATGGTTGTAATCTCTCTTTGATATTAATATATGCAACTATCGATTGATTTCCTATATGTTTTGTAATATTACATATTCGTGTCTTAATGCTTCTTGACTCATTAAGTAGGTTGAATTACAATTTGTTTGTTATTATTCTTGTGTGTTTTTGTTGTTTACTTGTTTCAAGAGCTTGAAGAAGGAAGCGAGAGATTGTTGGATCGAGCAAAAGAGGACATCATCAAGAAGGATAAGCGACCAAGAGGTAGGCCCTCATGATTGATTCTAATCTAAGGAAATCTTCCATAGAATGTATTTGTTGTGGCTAGACCCATTATTAGCCTAGAGGAATTTGTTCGTGTCCGCACTTATAATTTCACTTCACCACAAAGGGGGAGATGTTGCAGGAATACCGGTGGTGTATTGAAAGGGCTCTTGACTAGGGTCTAGGTGGTGGCCTTGATCTAATTTTCAATGACAGTGGCAATGCAAATTTTTTGATCCATGAGGGGGTCAAGGCTGAGAAGAAATTTTCCAAGACCGGGAAGTTACCAGATCCAAAGTCTACCACGAATGTGGAGTTTCAGATGGTTTTGGAGTTGATCAAGGAGAGAATCAATATGTATCCCTTGAGGTACCACAAGATCAAGGAGATTTCAGTTGGTGTTTTTGAGGAGACAACTACTAGTATTAAGAGGCTTTATCAGATGTAGGCCAATGAGACTTTTATATTCCCTACTATCAATGTTAATGACTTTGTTAGCAAGAGCAAGTTTGATAATTTATATGGATATAAACACTCTCTCCTAGATGATCTGATGAGAACCACAAACGTCATGATTGTTGGTAAGGTTATTGTTGTGTGTGGATATAGAGATGTTGGAAAGGGTTGTGTTGTAGCTCTAAAGGTTGTTGGAGCTAGGGTCATTCTTGCATAAATTTATCCCCTCTATGCCCTACAAGCTCTTACGAAAAGCTTTCCCCTCCTTACCCTAGAGGATGTAGTTTGCACAATTGATATTTTTGTTTACCACCACTGGTAACAAGGATATCTTCATGGTGGATCACACGAGGAAAATAAAGAATAATGCCATTGTTTGCAACATTAGTCATTTTGACAACGAGATTGACATGCAAAATCTTGAAACTTTCCTCGGTTTTAAGAATATTATCATCAAGCCTCAGACAGATAGGTGGCCATTCCCTAATACCAATAGTGGCATCATCATTCTTGCAGAGGGACATCTAATGAACTTGGGGTGTGCTACTATCTACCCAATACTTTTCATGTCTTGCTCCTTTACAAACTGGGTTATTGCTTAGTTGGAGCTCTAAATTGAGAAGTCCAAGAAGTACAAGAAGAAGGTCTATGTACTCCCAAAGCATCTAGACAAAAAGTTAGTTAGGCAAAAAGGTTGTTAGAAAATTATATATTACATAGAAATGGTACACATAAAATATTGCAGAAACACAAACACGGAAAATGCATAAAACAAGACAGACACAGATATACATGGTTCACTCAATTTGGGCTACATCCATGGAGAAATAACCTGTCCTTCCTTTTAAATTATCCAACAAAATGAAGAGAGGCAACCTACAATAGGTCTGTTGTAATTTCCTATTCACTCTCACACAATCTCCTCTCTCTTTCTCGCTCATAATACACATCTACATATCCGCAATACAATTCCCTCATATATAGCGAGGGGTTTCCTTCTAGGGGAAAAAACCCTAAATTAAACATAACTTCTACTATCAAATCATCCGCCCAATGAACAACTCAGATTGAATATGAAATTACAATATTTTACAATGCAATTTTACATCTATTTTTAGCTTTGGGGATGCTACCCTTGAACCCCTGTCGGGGGGTGGCTCATAAAAATTGTTATTGCCCCCCTTGGCGACGAACAAACATGTGGCATTGCCACCCCATTATGAACTGGGGTCAAATACGGAGACACCTATGAATAAAGAATATAATCAGGCTCCACGCCTAACACTAGCTACCCAACATTTGTCATGTCTTTCTCCTTTACAAACTAGGTTATTACTTAGTTGGAGTTCTAGAATGAGAAGAAGTCCAGGAAGTACAAGAAGAAGGTCTATGTGATCCCAAAGCATCTAGATGAAAAGTTAGTTTCTCCAGATTTTCTCAAGTTGGGAGCTAAGCTAATGAAGCTTTCTCTTGAACAAGCAGTGTATATCAACATGCCCATTGAGGTACCTTACACGCCTTCCCACTACTAAAACCGAAGATAAATGACATTTTTGGTGACTTCACGGGTGAGTGGTAAGGCTAACCAATTTCTACTAGAAAAACATTGTAACATGAATCAGTAATCATAGGAACAACCTTTGTGAATTAAACCAAGAGCTAATCATGGGAACAAAAGAACCATTGCTCACCTACCCGAACATATACTCTCAAGACCCAAGATAACTCTACTTCCACGTCATCATTAGCCTGCCTACCTTGAATGAGTCTAATGAACGAATGAAGCAAGTAGTTATCTTCCAATCATTGACCTAACCCAATAAGTTTGGTTGTCACCTCTACCTCTTAACTTTGGGGTGATAAGCCCCACCTCCATACTATATTTTCATCCTTGTGTGTGGTGGCAATTTATTTATTTATTTATTTATTTATGATAGGTGGATATTAAAAAATAAATGTAATTATAATGGTATTGTTGGCAAGTACAAAGTGCAGCTAGCAGCCAAAATCTATGTGCAGAAGGAAGGAATAAATCATGAATATTTTTTTTACCTATAACTAAGATTACAACCATAAGAGTTGTGCTAGATATTGGAATGTTTTATAGATTATCTGATCATAAGATGGATGTAAAAGTTTTTTTTTTGAATGGGTGACAGATGAATAAATGGAACAACCACATGGATTCATGTAACCTAGCAAAGAGAACCATGTTTATAAGTTTTAGAAAGCATTGTATGTTTCAGAAAATTCAATATTTCACAAATGCAAGCAATATAGAGGGAGAGACCTACATAATTGCACAAATTCAGAACTAGAAAAAAAGTAAATGCTTCAAGTTGCATATATAACTAAGCCTAGCTATAAGAAACCACTTGAAATAAGATTTTATGAATAATATAATATATATATATATATATTATAATATATATATATATACTATATATATATATTATATATATATATAATATATATCTTGCAAATAATTGGTTTAATGGTTTGGTTCTCGAAATAAATGGGTCATTAGGGGACTTTGAGGTCTAAAAATGGTCCATCCTAAGAAATGTACCACACCAAAATAAATTTTTTATTAAGAACCAATAAGATTCAAGATGATGATGTCAACCATGGGGGATTGATTCCCACCCTTTTTGGAGTAAAAAAGTAAAAAAAAATTAAAAAATAATAAAATAATAAAACTGCTTTTTCAACTCGTATTTTTAACTTATCTCCCTAAGGTTTTACTCAAATTTTGAATGAGACTACTTGTTGGATGAAAAATTTAATTCCTCATCCATGGAGTACCCATTTTGCATACTTTTGATGGACCCTGCTACACGAAAAATGAGAAATACGTGAAAAACGTGATTGCAATCATATTTTTCATGTATTTATTATTTTTCATGTAGTAGGGTCCATCAAAAGTATGCAACATGGGTACTCCTTGGATGAGGAATCAAAATTTTCATCCAACGAGTGTTTCCACTCGAAATTTGAGTAAACCCATAGGGAGATAAGTTGAAAATGTGAGTTGAAAAGATAGTTTTTTCTTTTTTCCCTAAAAAATTTGATGATGTAATCTAATCTTATTTTATTATTTCCACTATTATTTTATAATTTCCTTAGGAGGCCCATTTTAGACCTCAAAATTCCCTTAATGTACCAATGGGAGAACTCTCAAAATCTTACTCTCAATTGAGATCGGACTAGGAGACTTGATATTGCACAAATTCAAGCAATCTAGAAGTGGTTTGAACACTACAAGAAAACATGATATGGTTGTACGATTTATAAACATTCTAGTGTGATTATAATTTGTCTACAGCTTTTAAAAAATAAATTAAAATACTAAGCAAAGAAAAAAGGAGTAGTGAGTAATATTTTGACTCTTGAGAGTTATGCCATTGGGCACCCACTATATTCTAGACTAGACATAAACCAATTTATATTCACAGACATGTATATTTTTCATAAAAAAAAGTCTTATTTCAGGCATCTTGTAAATTTGGTTAGTTATCTCTACAACTGAAGCAAGCACCTAGATCTTGGTATGCATAGATAAATTATTATTTAAGATAAGCATGATTAATCTAAAGATATGATGTATACTCCAATGTGTATGTATAAACCATTACAAGTGGAGGATTTTTATTTTTTAAACATGAACAAAAGATAGATTTATATTAAAAAATGATGTGGACAAGCTGAACAGTAAGAGAGTACAAAAGGTGAAACAACTATAAAACTATCTCTTTCGAAAATATACCCATAAGTTCAAAATAATTTCCAAGTAGTTGGGCTACACCTATTGTTTGATGTACAAAAATAAATATTATAGAAGTATAGGCCTTAACAAATTGGAAAAACAAACATACTACTTTGAAATGAATTCAAAACACTTGTAAAATCTTTTTAGTACCGAGGGCTCCTTTTTATTCCATTCATGAGCAGGGGGTAGAACTTTCCATCTCCTTTATTAGTATGATGGGACTATGACTGGACTAAATATTCCTTGTGCAAGGAGTGTGCTTTCTCTGGTAACTATTCCATAGGCCAATCCTAAGGCTAATTGATAGGTAATACTGCAGTGAGCCTCAAGATAATCAATCTGTTGTCTTTGCTTGGCCATAGTTCCATCATTTCCATACTCTAAGAGGCACTTGAGATTTGAAGGAGGAGAGATTTATTATTATGACTCTAATTACTTGTTCACTATAGCTTTGAGCCCCACAGACTTCACACTCATAGTTGAAATGGAAACCTTCTGCTACCATTTTGACCTGAAAGACAACAACGTATACAGAATGGCCAACGACCCTTAGAATGGAGGGGGGAAATGAGTAGTTAAATATTGGAGAGCTCTAAGAATTATGCCATGATTGAATCACATCGCACATAATCAAGGGATGTTGCGATGGTAGGGTGTCTACAATTTCCTTAGGTAATGGATCACTCATTATAAAAGTCCATGAATTGTTGCGGAATGAAAAGGTACTTCTGCGATATTAGAAAACAAGAAGAAGAACATCTGAAGCAGCAATGCATGCATGGGATGGAAAAAGGGAAGCAGATTGATTTGCTACCACATATAGCCAAGAACAGGACAAGGAAAAAGCTTGGCATCATAATATTGACTGATGCAATCTATAGTTAAATTCCTGCACTAGTTTGAAGCAGGTGCGATTGGAACCTTAAATTCTTGCACTAGTTTGAAGGAGATGTAATTGGAACCTTAAATTCTTGCACTAGTTTGAAGGAGGTGTGATTGGAACCTTTAAATAAGGGAATCAAACGAAAAAATAAGGGAACGAATTCTACGAAGATAAGATATACCTATAATGTTGGGAAGAAGTGTGATGGATGTGAATAATCCAAGGCAAAACCCTGAGTGCGCACTAGAAAGAAATGGTTTGGAAAAAATGCACTTACAACAAATTGGAATGCGTTGAGTTTGCTATTGTGCCCATTGAAGGAAGAGTTATTTTCCCCTTCGAGGATTTGACAAGAAATCAAGTCTGAGTGCGCAAACAAGAGAGAGATCCGTGTTAGGAATATTTTTTATTCTACAACCAGGCTAAGGTAATGAACCACAAAATAGGGGCATGACTTGTGGTCCATAAATTACAAAGTATTGAAGAGGTGTGCACCTGCACCACAAATTAGACCCCCCAAAAAAATGAAATATTGAGAAAATGTCAATGAAATAGACCAATTGATAGAGTAGTGGAGCATTAAAGAACTCACCTTGAATTAGAATATCCATGTCACTTCCAAAATAATCCCATAAAGCATCAAATGGACTATCATGTTAGGTCAGTGGTTTATAACCAACTCCATGTTGAATCAATATAAGTATTCATCATCGGTTAAAAGCCATCGTATTAAATTTGAACCCTGAAACTAAAAGGAGAATAGGTCAAAAAACCCTTGAATTCAGAAGAAAATCAGTCCAAAACCCTAACTAATTATTGGATGACAAATGAGTCTTGTAAAAATCTTAAGAGATTGTTATTATAGCTCATCGTGATACCTAAATGAAATTTTCTCAAGTCCATGATTATCCTCTGTGTAGATTCAACCAAGATTTTTCTTTAACTAATGACGTCTTCACTAAAGCTTCTGCAGGGAAAAATCCTGATATTGAAATATCTAGAAGAGTCAAAACAAAAAAACCCTCGAAAGTTTAACTCCAAAGAAATTAAACAAAAACCAAAATCCTCTGTAGAGTAAATGGATCTTGGATTATCTGGGCACTAATTTTACTGTGAGGAGTTTGGATGTGTTGGTCCATCGCAGAGTTCGCAGGGTATGAATATGGTTGGATGTGTTGGTGCATGTTAATGTTCACAAGTTATGAATATGGTTGGATGTGTTGGTCCATCGTAGATTTTGTACATCATTGATGATCGTGACCATGACACATTGTTCATGCAACATTACTTTGACCTAATTTATGAATCATTAAAAAAATGGCATACCATTTAGGAAGCATTCGCTATTGTCAAATGGTTTTGCAGGGCATTTCGAGTTAGTGCGCACTTTTTATTGGTTGATCAGACGACACAAGAAGATAAAAATTCAGCATACTTGGAGCTAATTTGAAACAAGACATGGGAAGGGTGAGCATGATGGTGTAGGTGCTTATGTGAAGCGAGCACTTAGGAGGTACCAAATGAGTCATGATGCAGATTGACTCAAATCATCACTAGAGGTGGTCAACTGGTGCAAATCCCATTTAGGACATGAAGGTCACAAATCTATAAGGCCCATGTGTAGGTTCTTCTAGAATATTGAACTTGGCTATGTGAATAGGTCCATTCCTTGGTATTGTAATACTATAGAAGGAACAAGGGAATTACACTCAGTGTCAAGCAAAGACAAATGGGAAATATTTTCCATCGAGATAAGAAAACTTTCATGTTTTTGTGAGTTTTGCATTGGTGTCAATGGATGTAGACTTGATCATTGTGAAAAATTCGAGTACGTGAAAGTATGGAAATATGTCCCTCTTAATCCAAAGGGACGTCATCCATTTCTGACATGGAAAGAGATGCATGATGAAGAGGTAATTTTTTCACTTGATCATTATTGAGTCTCTGATCTTGTAAGAGAAGGTATGCATTCCATCCATCATTCAGTTTCATAGATAATTTGAAATCTTGGATGTATTTAACAAATACATATTTTTTTATTTTTATTTTGGTTGTATGCGATGTTTTTGTTGTCACTACCCCTGTAATAAACAAAGAGAATGTGGCCTACTATTACATCTCATGCACATGGGTGAAAAGTAGGTTGGTGAGACGATATGAATATGGACAATTCACGTGCCAAATTGTTTACATGGTTGTGATGGGCTATTTTTTTTAAAAGGTTAAAATACAGATTAATTGCATCATTTATAGATATTTTATGCTTGAATATATATGTTGTCAATACAGTCATCTAGTCATAACATCTCATATCAATATCATATAAATAAAAACAAAGAAAAGTGAGCCAAAGAGATGGAAGATTGTGAAATCAGACCATGAATGTATTATGGAGAATTGCATTCCTATTAGCCATTGGCTAGATGAGTAGATGATGAAAATGCAAGCCCTGGAGCTGAGTCTATAGTAGTGAAATGTAATCTAATATAGTATAAGAGATCTTAAATGCAAGATTTTTGTAATCTATAAATGTGACCGTTGAATGCTCTTGTAATTTTAAATAGAGAAATGTTTCCCTCTTATCTAGGATGGATTCATAATGGTGTACATATATGTTATAGAAGATTTAGTTTCCTTGAGGTGCTTAAGTTTCTAAAGCACACCAAATTTCAAGGAGGTTTTATTTTTAGGGATAAGATCCTTATGTGAACCCCATAGATTTAAAATTTAATTAAAATATAGAATCAATAGGGATTTAGATTTAGATTTAATTAAAAAATTTCATCTTAAATTTTTTAAATGTCATGTGTATATTATTCATGTTGAGCATGCAAGAAGTTTTATATATCTATATACATGTCATACATATTTGGTTTCTAGAAAATCCATTTCAATATGAAACAACCAAGTTTATATATTATTTTACTTCAAATGGAAATTCAACAATCTAGGTTATTAACAAGATTGAAATATTTTTATGTTATTAATAAATATGTCATGTGTTAGTTCGATATAAAACATGGAAATAGTTACACACATGCTTCATATTGGAATGTAAAAATTGCAAATATATATATATATCATGTTATGTCTATTAAAATATTTTAGAAAACCTCTTAAACGAAGAAAAATTGAATAAAACTTATTTGTAGTTTACATCTTGACATCTAAATTAAAATCATTGTAATTTAACATACATTGATTGTGCACTAAAATACACTTTTTACAAGCCAATATGACAACTAAAATTGTTATTCGGTGAAATTTTACTTCTTGAATGTTCTTAATTGAAAGTCTTCAGATAAGGAATTGATTGAAATACTTGGATAGGAAAGTAAATTTAGGAAAGTGCATAAAATCATAGAAACATATCATTAATTATTTAAATTAACATACATTGACTGCACTAAAAGACACTTTCTACAAAATCAATATTAAATTGAAGTACTTGATTTATTTTAGTTGATTTTAAGTATCAAAGTGACTTGCATCATAGTAAGATTGTATTTATTTCCTTAGTCTACGAAACTAGAATTCAAAATTGTTATTTTATAAAAATTTACTTCTTGAATGTTCTTAATTGAATGTGTTAAGTTAAGGAATTGATTGGAATATTTGATAGCCAACAAAATTTTGAAAAGTTCATAAAAATATATAAATTATCTAAAAACATATCATTAATTATTTTTTGGTATATTAAATTCCAATACATATGAATTATATCATGTGTTATGACTAAGCTCTTGTAGATGACCTCAAAAGAAATAAAATTTAATAAAACAACTTATTAGTTGAACATTATTGGTTGAAAACATATTTTAAAATTGAATTTAAATTTATTTCAATCCTATTTTTGTTTTTTAATTGAATCATGGACATATATTTTAGTTCATTTTAACTATAAAAATGACTTGCATTATAATCTAAAATTGAACTTATTTTCTTAGTTTATTTCATGAGAAATCAAAATTGTTATCTTGTTATCTATATATGATAATAAACTATCCATATGAAAATATATACAAATTACATTATACATAATAACATCCACAAATTGAAATAATAAGCATCCATAAACTAAAATAATGTTCATGCATCCATAAATTGTTCATGTATGAAAATATGCAAAGTATGCACATCAGATGTGAATGTGTCCTATGAAATGGGCCTGAAAATATACAATTTATCTATGATCTACTCTAGAAAGTATCACTTCTATAACTCTTATGTGTGTTCCATTATGCAAAGTGAGCATCCATAATCTGATACTGTAATATAACACATTCAAATTCAAATTAGTTAGAATATTATTTGTACAAAATAAAAAATCTTAAAATAAATGATTTTGAACTATGCATTTAAATAGTCCCCTACTTGTGACTGAGTCGACTGCAAATGGAAGTCAGGTGGGATGGGGGTTTGATCAATCTAGGTTTGTTGCTCCCATTCCTGTGGTTCAATGCCTCCATACCCAACATCCCACTCATGTGTCCACATAACTGTAACATTGACACCCCTCTACATTTGGGCCTGTGTACACAATGACAAGACAAATTGTGATTAGTCTACAAATTAATTAGCATGCATACATGTAATTTAAAAAAAATGTTGAAATCTTAGGAATAAAAAAAAGTCATCTCAAATTTTAGTCCATGTGTGTTATGCATTGGAGGTGGAGGTGGAGGAGACTGAACCATGGAAATATGCACTAGAGGAGGTTTCTTTGGCTAGTCAACTTCCCCCTCAAATGACCTCAGAAGCTCATCTGTGTAGTTGGGTTGTGTATGCATGTTATCATGAAATTATTATTAGAAATTCAATCTGATACGAACTTATTAATATAAATAATGTATAATTTGATGATAAGAGTCAAAATTTTCATATATATGTACCTAGTCTATGTCACGTGGGTCTTGCACCCTCCAAGTGTCACAGAGAGTATCACAACATATACGTGAATACGAATAAATTTGGTCATTTCCTTAGAATCTCGAGATATGAATCATCATGTAATGCAATTGTTGGGCCAAGAGGCAATGAAGGTGGTCTCCTCATCTCTCCACACAATGCGAAATGTGGAATGGACAATTTCCTTTGCATGCTATCTAAAATGGTATGACTACTCTTAGCACCATGCTCTAACAATTTTTATAGCTCCGTTAGTGATACCACGCTATAAGATGATCATGGAAATAATCTCAGAGGTGGTGCTACATGTGCAGGGTCCCTATGAACCCCACATTCATAACTACATCTCAAGCCGGGTCCATAAAACTTAGATCCAGTTCTGGTGTAATATGGCCTCATATGTAGCCCAAACTCCACATATATATGCTTTTCAAACCAAATGGGGATTTGGTCATGGTGGGGGACCTATCCCCAAGATCCAATGAATCAATCATAAATAAAACAGGTCGCATCAACATTCTTAAAATATTTTAGCATAATCATACCAACATGTCTAGCATGATAGTCTGAAGGGATATCAAACAAATCCCCACGAATATCAATGTTCTTGGTGGCATCTTTTACTGCCTTTCAAGTATGTGGGCCTCTAACCTCTAGCCTCCTAATCCTATGTTTGGAATATAGGAGGTGGCTTTGTGGGCCCGCCCTATGGTATGTATCGATCAACCTGTTGATGTTATCTAGCACTAGAGACAAACTACGCCTAATAGGCAAACTAGCAGAGATTTTATCCAACTTTTATGTGATCCATGTTTGTTGGGCCCTAACATCCTCAACTGTGATACTGGCTATAATGTCGTTCCATGGAGGGATCGATAGTCCACTTTGATCTTTGTCTTCACCCTCTCGAAGGTATGAAAATAATAACATAT
>APFE030519276.1:47198-85783 GCA_000404065.3 Pinus taeda
ATATATATATATATATATATATAACATCATTTCACAATCCTTTATATAGAAAGAGATAAATGAATGAAAAAAAGAAATCTAATTTCTTTTATAGTTTTTTTCTTCTCTTTACTATTAAGAGATGCACATTTTCCTCATTGTTGAATATGAAGTATTATAACATAGTATAAAGAAGTGTAATTAATTTATTACTCAGCATAAAATTGACATGTAGTGTGTGTGTGCGCAAACTATGAATAAAATATTAATAATATGTGTGCATGTGTGTGTATATATATAACCAACATATATCCACCTTAACTTGAGATTTATTAAGCTTCCATAAAGATGAGGTTGCTTCCATAAAGATGAAACCTCAGTATGCAATGTTTGTTAGGTTTTTCATCCTAAAATAGATTTTTACCTAAATAATTTTTATTAGTTATTAAAAATAAAATAAAATACACTTTATATAAAAAGTTAAAAACAAATTTACATATAAATAAAAATTAAACAATTTTAAAAGGGGTACTCTAACTTATAGACGAAATGACCTTTTTCACGACATTCTTTCTAGTTAATTTTAATCAAAACCTAGCAGAGATTTTTTAAAACTTGAGTTCAACTTGTTTAATGCTTAGAATTTGAGTGTCTTGGATTTTTTGGAGTGTTGAATCCATTTATGCATTCAAAAATGTATTTTAAATAACAAAAAATCACATTCTTTTTTGAAATTGTTTTGTAAGATTCTTGTGAAAAAGTCTATTTCGTTTATAAGTTAGACTAAGCTTTTTTAAATTACAATATAATCTCAATATGAACATCTCGTATATAAAATATATAATATATATATTATAAGATATATATATATTATAATATATATATTATATATAATTATAATTATATTTATTATAATTATATATAATTTATTTCTTCCATCTTTAATAATAAATTTAATCCTTGATAAATCCTTGATTTATCAAGTTTGTGATATAGAACAACACAAGTGGCGGTGGAAGCACTCTTGGAAGCTTCAGAGTTTGGAAAAATCCAAACTCTTTATCTAGTGCCTCCTTGGAAATAAGGTTCCCACGAGATACAATTTAAAGAAACACTCCTTCCATGATCCCTCTTGGTGTGAACTGTGCTGTTGTGGTGAGGAATCCATTGATCACTTATTGATCACATGTCCATATGTTGTTTTTATTTGGAATTTCATATATCGTGCTCTTAATATCAGTAATAGACGGGGTAATAGATGAGGAGGTGATACCATTAATGTTGCCTCGCAAAACTGGTGGAATGAGGCCTCATTTGACAAATACAAAAATATCCATTTGTTGATTTGCTAGGGAACATGGATATGCATAAATCAGAAATATTTTTACTGCGGTTGACTTACACCCTTACATTATTGGTGCATATGTCTGGGCTATATATGAATTTTTAGCTGAGGAGGAGATTTGACATAGCTCTGGCAACAGCCAACATGAGAATATTGATTATTGTTATCTTGGGCTTACTTCAATGGCTCTACACAAAATGGACAATGTGGAGGTGGTGGTTTTTTGTACCTCAACAATAATCACTTTTTCAAACTTCAATCTAGGCAATGGCATGAACAATTTCTTTTAACTATACAGCTTAAAGTTACTTCTCTTATTTGCACTAGAACAAGGATGTCGACAACTACAAGCGTATGGAGATTCTCACATTATTATTGATTGGTTCGATCTTAATGCCACATGTTACATACACACACTTACAATTTGATTAAGTGACAATTTGACATTACCACTATCACCACATTTACAGGGAGAGGAATACTCTTTCCAACCAGTAATCCAAAGCAGGCATGTAAGAGACACGCAAAACATGGATGATTAGCAAACACAATGGAGAAGCATATTACCAATATTATAATAGTCCATTCATGAACACTCAACAAACTGAATGTGACTGTGATTGATACTACTTCTTTACTTTTTGATATAGTTATTGATACTGGTTGATATTACTTCTCTACATTTTGATATAGTTATTGATATTGATTGATACTACTTCTCTACTTTTTGATATAGTTATTGATACTGGTTGCCATCTATGATGTAATTAGTAGTACAGATTTTTGCTTTACACGTAGAGAGGGACATATTTTGTATAGTTGGGCTTCTCTAGTATAGATTATTTACAACTTTTTTTTGACATACTCTAATATGGTTGTATCACCAAGATGTTTATTGAGTGAATAAATAAGATATTTATTGAGTGAATAAACAACCATTTTTATATATGTATTATATATTTACAATATGCAATGTTCACTATATTATCAAATTTAAGTCTCAATCAAATTTTATACTCCAAAAAAATCAATTACAATAAAAACAAAATTACTTTAAACAAAATTATTATAAATATGTTCACAAAAATATATATAGATGAAGACTTTCCTGTGATAATCTACTTAAATTTATATTCAATAATTAAAATTATATATAGACGAAGAATTAATCTTTTCATAAATTTAAATTCTAAAATGAAGATAAAGAATAAAGACAGACTGGATTTATTCCAACTGGACAACTTCTAGGGTGTAGGTAAACCTTAAACACAAGAAAACCGTAGGTAGGCCTGCGGTTCCGAATTCAAATTATAATAAAAAACATAAAAACAAAACCATCCATTTAACCTTATAATTTTAGTTGAAACCATATGTTTACGAAATTCCACAATCACATAATTCCGTCCATACGACATGATCAGAATTAAGTTTGGTGTGGTGGTTAAGTTTTACATTAGAACGCATCGCTGGATATGGTCGCCAACAGCTTCCACGGCAGTCTCACCTGGTTCATGAGCACGTAGAGATACATGCCTTTGATATCAATGCGCTTTCCCCGCAAAAGGCCTGGAACGGGCAGCCCCTCGTTTTATGTGACTAGCGTCACTCCCAAGGTTTCCCATAATGTGCTGGACCGAATCAATATCTATTATAAGCTTGCGGGCAATGAGACGGGTAGAAGTAGCGTGTGGTAAATCTCCATCGGTCTGGAGTAACCCAAAAAGAGAGATGACCGTTTACAAGCTCCAGAAAGAGAGATTGCCGTTTCTTGAATTACAAGCTCCTTCCGGGTAATAACAAGTTTATAAAACCAACCTACAAACAAAAAGATGGCGTGCACGAATAAAAATAGGTATCAGATGTTACTTCAAAACTTAGTATTAATAAAAAAAATTCGCTGAACTTCCACCAATAGTGGTCCACAGATCACATTCTGAGTCTCTTTATTATTGAGATCTGTCCTTCTACAAAGAAATTTCATGTGGGATAAACACGGCCCATCTCTAGTGTTTACTCCTACTTCCTCCATCGTTTCATTCGGTTTCTTCATCTGTGTTGAATTCATCGTGGTGCGATGGAGACACGCAGCATGGAAATAACCCTCATCTCCGCCCATGATCTGAAGAATGCGACCATTCTTTCCAAAACAAAGGCCTACGCAGTCGCATGGATCTCCAACGATCTCAAAAACAGGCAGCGGACGCCCGTGGACAGAGAGAATGGCACCAATCCCACCTGGAACCAAGTTATGACATTTATCCTCAATGACTCCGCCCTGCGACAAGGCCGCTTGGTTCTTGAGATCGCAATCTTTTCTGAGGCCACATTCGGCGACAAAGAGATCGGCCGCGTTAGGATCCCATTGAACGAATTTCTCAAGCCCGTCGGCAGCAACAAGGGCGCCAGCGCCACAGCGCAGTTCGTGAGCTACCAAGTCCGTAAACCGTCCGGAAAAGCCAAAGGAGTTCTTGATCTCTCTGTCAGATTTGCCGAAAAGGTCGATTTCAAGCCGCGGCAACAGCCACTGCATGGAGTCACAGGGTCATATGGGGCGGCCAAGGACGAGCTAGTGAACGCGTTTCCAGCTGGGTTAGATGGGTTGGCAAGGGCCGAGCCAGTGACTGTGTGTACAGGCTTCCCACCGGCCGGCTCGTCCTCCTATTCGCCGGCAAATAACCAGTGCCCTCCACCGCCGTATCGACCCGAGGCAGGGTATCCTCCTCCTCCGCCTCCCCCTTACTACCAGGGTTACCCTCGGCCATGCTACCCGGGTTACCTTCCCTACAAGGGCTATCCACCTTACCAGGGATATCCGCCCGTTGTGCCTTCGGTGCAGCAGTCGCCTAGGAAAAATAATAAACCTGGGATAGGTTTGGTGACAGGCTTAATTAGCGGAGCACTCGGAGGTCTATTGCTCGGAGATTTGATCGGCGGTGCAATCTGATTCAGGGCTTCATCATGTCAGCTTATTTTACTACAAACCTCAACGGAAATCCACCATCAGGAATTTGGCGGGCAGATAAATACCAGATCCAGTAAAATCTCGATTTGGGAACGTGTTTGTGAATATGATATTTGCGTGTATACTTGGTTTGATTTAGGTGATACGGTGTGCCGTTCATAGATATTATTTCGAGATTTGTGATTACTGTGAGCTACCGCTTATTATCAAATGCGAATTTGTATTAGCATGCACCTGAATTTGGTTAAGGATAATTGAGCAAATTCCTTGAAAATTATGATTATGATTTTTCAAACTTGTACGATTATGATTTTTCAAACTTGTTGAAGTTGAAGCTGATGGAATAATTAATGTATAGGCGTTAGATATTTTTATATTTTTAATAAGCGTCTTTTATATGAATTTAATTTGCCCTTATTTAATGATTTCGGAATTCAAAATAAATGATTAATGAAATTAGAAGTTTCACAACCTAATCGACACGGTTTTCCGTTTCAAAACCTATGGTAATGTGTATGCTGTCCGGTTGCTCTGGATCACTAAGTATTTCTTCACACTTTTAAGTTAGAAGAACAAAAGAGAGACTCTGAAATAATCAACCTGGGTGAAACAACTGTATCTTGCAGTAGAAATGCCAGATATCCATTCCGGTACCTCTCACATGCTAAATGAGAGCTCTATCATCTGAGTTACTAAAAGTCATTGTTATAAATATATATATTTCTATTTTATTATTCACAGTTGATGTTAGTTGTTTAATTTATATGAATATAATTATATTAAAATATTCTCAGTAGATATAGTATAATCACTATTCTAAACCATGCTCTCGGACACTCCACATATATTTGCATCATTTGCTTCTTTCAAATCAATTTGAATAAGTTAGTTAATAGCTATGATAGTTTTACCAATGTTTTGAAATCCAAAAATACTCCATATTTATTAAAAGAAGTGCACTTTATGTTTTATACCGACATGACATTCATACGAAGATTAATTTAGAAGAAACTTGTCTATGTGAATCAAGCATATCCATTGGTCATTAGTTGAGCTAATTTCATAAGTTGAACCCAGGATAGATAGCCATTAGAATATACACATAATAGTTAAAGCTTTCGTTTAACGCTCTGATCACAGTGCAAAACTCGCAAAACTCAATTCCCATTCCCATTCTAATCTTCCATGATTCCCACAGTGCAAAACTCAATTCCCATTCCCATTCTAATCTTCCATGATTCCTCTACATGTTAAGGAGAACCATACATAGTCATGTTAATGGGAATTGAACATGGGTGAAGAGGTTATTATTAACCCTCCCAACCACCTAGGATACACTCAATTGACTCAATTTTCCATGATTTTCACCAATGCATACTCTACTTAACATCCTCGACCTCTCCTTCAGGGGAATAAGAAGATCGCTATAGTTTCTCCGAAGTTGATGCCCACAAAGTTCTAAGTTACACCAAAATGAAGATGCCTACAAGACTGTAAACCCTTATGATCCCTCATGTCATTGGCGATGTCATCGCTTATGAAAGTCAAAATACAACACACAACTACAACTACTAACAAAATCTCTAAGACATGAATTTACAGAACATTGAAACATCAAAGTCCAAGAACAGTTAAAGCAATGACAAGAAAAAATATGTAGTTACAACTGCATTACAACATTCACTGTGCATTCTTCTTCTATCACTCATCAACTAGATTTATACGAAAAAATAAGTTGGTAACTGCCTCTTCAGGTCAAAAGAGTTATGGTGGTGGTTTCCCTTTGAAGTTGAACAAGCTAAGATGGTGTGAAATAGTGAGGTGATGCCGGAAGCGGAGGCAATGTGACGATGAAATGATTAATTTTTCTAACATTGAATTTTAAAAAGTGGGACTAATTATCTTCGGCACTCCCCCTTAATTACAACCCACAACTTAACCTTGGGTCAACATAACTTAAACATGTCTGCTAGTCTATGTCTTAGTGATGCTTACAATGACTCAAAAAATTTGACATCAACTTTAGGGCTAGACTTATTTTTCTTTTTCTTCTAGATCTTATATCCTCTAAATCACTTAATCTTTGTCTTTTTGTTGTAGGCTCCAAAATTCATTTTCTTCATTTGTTGTTATAACTCTTCCATTGTTTTATCTATTTTTATCATAAAAATATAGAAAATCATTTCAGGTTGTCCATGCATGTCCTCTACTTCTTCAAAAATCTATTTGTATGTGGACTACTGTCACATGTCATTTTCTATAGTTTGTTCTCCATGATCAATATTTTGATTATCGATTTGTTGCAACATAAGCCCATAATATAATTTTATCTCTTCTTGGCTCCAATGCTGAAAAGTGTTCAATATTTCATTCTTCAATTTCGTCTTCTTCCATGTTATTTTCTTCATGATTTAATTTTGCTACAACTAGAAGATGATTTCCCTATTTACTTGCACACTCAAAATCAATATTAAGTTTATATGAAGAAACATCTTCAAAACCATATTGATTATGTTCATTTACCTTCACAATGAGAACTTTCTCCTCTTCTTTTTCCTTACCTGCCTCTGTCATTGAATCATAACCTTCATTCTCCACTTCTTTACCAACCTCTGCTACTGTAAACAAGTTATCTTCCACTTGGCTTCCAGACACAAGTGAGCTTCTCTCACCAAATAATAACATATCAATAAAATGATTTTGTTGCATCATGTGCAACTCATCATTAAGGAATTGTTTTGCATCAAAATTTAACATCAACAATTTCAATTGTTGAATCCACCAAACCACTCACTACTCCATTGGTAGCTTTATCTATGCCAAACTTAGTTGCAGCTAGTAACACACCATTATCATTGTCATCCAATTTTAAGTGGGATTCACCAAACTCTTCATCTTTCTGTAGATCTACTGCTAGAGATCCACCTTCCTTTTCATCTTCAAGCACAACTACAATAGGCTATACAATACTACTGTCTTCAACTTGATTTTTGCCCCTTACACCAAAAATCCTCTTAAGGATATCCCAAGCCTCCTTTGTTGTTTTTGCATTTGCAATGAGAAGAAGAATGTTGTCATCTACGCATCATTTATGCATTATAATGCCAAGGAATTCTTTTGCTTTTAGACTTCCAAATCTTTCAAATAGGCCTCAAAAAACTCTTGTTGTTTCTTTGACTTTCTTGGCATCTTGGCTTTTCCCATTTATTTAATCACCTTATACTTTACAATTTTCACCAAATGCAAATGGCATTATAAAACTAGACATTTTCTTCTTTTTGTAGAATATGAATACATCTTTTCTTCAAGGACCATTCTCCATATTTCTACCAGGTTTTTGTTTCACATAAAGGTTGAACACTACAGTTCCAACGCTCCTTACACTATTGTCATTTCCCCTTCCAAACAAACTCAAAACTCCTCTTCCTTCTTTCTCTAAGGATGTTCTTCTTCAAAACACTATGTTCTTCCACACTTACCTTCCTTCTCCAAATCAACTTACTCTGGTTCACTTGTTCACGTCAACTTACTTTTTCATGTCGATTTACAACAACTCCATAAATTTTCCTTTTCATGCACAATATGCACAGCTCACCGCAACAATTCTTCAATGTGAATGCTCTTCATGGATTTTGGGTCTCTCTAAAATGACGACCCATTCAAAATAAGGAAACATAGCTATAGATATTATACGTGGTAGATAATGACTCCATGGAAGTCAAAAAAGAAACCTTCATCTTTGTTCAAACCTCGAGCTTGTCACATCTAGGGCTACAACCCTTTGAAATGATACAATCAAGTACTACCAGTATTCAACTCTTTATTGTCAATGATTAAAAATTGTGGATCAATATTGTACTTGAGACACAACTGCGATTCTCTATATATGGTGATTTTGATCACAAGGAAGGTTAGTGAATACTAACGAATAAATTGAACTTCAAACAATGGCTTGCAGGTTGCTCATAATAGCGACAAGGTACACCTTATGGTGAAGGCCTATGGTGGCTCTCTCCTATGGAACGACTCTCCTTGGATGCAGCGATGGTGGTTGATAATAGTTGAGGTTTCTCCTTAATATTTTTTTGGCTTCTTTAAAATTGATGGGCTTTCAAACTATCAACAAACTCTATTTACACTGTCTGTGGCATAAATGACCTTGTCTACTATGGCTCGGGATTCTTCAATTCCTAATCTCCTTGGGTTTTATGGCCCTGATAAACAATGAACAATGTAAACTTTGAAACGGGAATTGATATTGTTACCCATTTCATAGAGATAGCAAAAAAGTGACTTGATTTTGAAAAGGGGCGATGCAGAACACACATATTATTTTTAGAGCATAGTTTTTGGCACTTTAATTTTTTTTATGTACATTACGTTTTAGAATGTTAGTGATTTGCATACTAATTTAAAAAGGTGGTGATTTTGCATCACGCCCTTTTTATAAAAGAGCTATTTTTTGAGTTTAAATTTTCTAATGTATGAAATGTAAATAATTATTTTCTAAATTTAACAATTTTTTAAGTGTTCTTCTTCTTCATATTTTCTTGTTTTTTTTTTTTTGGAGTGAGGTTTTTATTGTTTTGCATATTTAAAGAAGAAAGTCGATATTTTGAAGTTTCGATATTCTACATATTTATACATCGTTAATTAATTTTTCAATGCACATGAAATAATTGCCTCTAAAAAACAACAATTTTTAACAATTGACATAAAAATAACCATTTTCAACATAAATATAACTAAAAAATTACACATTTTGATCATTTTTTGTAATTTTTTGCTAGAAATGACATGTCAAAAATCACATTTTTTGTAGGAAAATTTAACTAAAAATGGTTAAATAATAGTATTTTTTCATGTCAAAAAAATAATAATAATAATCACTGTTTTTTTCAAAAAATAATGATTAACATAAAAATTAATATGAAAATCACATAATACAAATTTTGAACACATAACAACATTAATTGAATGCTTATTCTTATCATAAAATGTTAAAGTCAAAACATTACAAGTATAACTAATTAATAGTTACAAAAAATGAGCTTGATTTCCAAGCATAACTTACATTTAATCAACAATATCACGTAATCCAAACACTTCATCCTCTAGAGTTTCATCATTGTCTTCTTCCACAGTATTTTCTGCTTCATTTTGCTCATTTTCCTCTTCTAATGGATCTTTGATGTCTGCGAATCTCCCAATGTATGTCTTTGCAATCATTTCATGTAATGGTGATTGGGGTTCCTTTACCTTTTTTGCCACACGTGATTCACTAAAGTCCCCTTTCTTCAACCCAATTTCTTGCATTGCATATGGAAGAAATTGAACAACATTAATTCTTTGTTGAATAAAATTGCACTATATTGGATCTTTTTCAATGGCAATGCAATTTCTTCCTTTTTGAAGGTAACATAATAGTGTTGTACCTAATTATCAAGCACAAAAGAAATAATGAAGTAAATTAGTACAATGACATACAAATTCATAAATAAGATATTGAAATTTAATTCCATATAATAAAACTTACCTGAGCCATAAAATAAATCCAAAACCCAATCTCCTTCATTTCAACATATATCTATAAGATACTTAATCAATAAATGTGGTTTTTGATAAATGTTAATTATCTCTCCTTTTGCTTCTTTGTCTTCATATGTTAGTTTTCTCACAACACCATCATAAGATAGTACTTGGCTATGACTTTCCATCTACCTGATTAAAAATCATAGGCATATAGTTATCATATTTTTCCAAACTATCAATATGGATGAATTCACAATCATTTATAAATGGTTGATTTTCATGGTTAAGAAGATTTGACTTTTGTCTATAACAAGAAACAGTAAAAGTTCAATTAACTTGTACATAAATGATTTTTTTTAACATTAATCAAATATACATTTTCAACATCTTACCATGTAAGCTGCATCCTTGAGTTTGTTTTCCCCTTGAAGCTTGACAATAACATTGCCAATTGTGTATCTGAATGAAATGTCACAAATCTCCATAGTGGTGATGATGTGACTTTTATAAATCTTGCAACGACTTTACTAAAAGCTTGATAAGTATAAGGGTCACTATAATAGTCACTGTTTGGATTATTGAAACCATGGTGAATATCTGCAATAACTAGGGCATAATCCCTTTTAGGTATGAGTTTAGCAATGTCTTCATAGTCGCCTTGTATTACTTGATATTGAATAGTGTCAAGCCCATTCCAAATGAAATGAATAAGAGTTGGATGAAGTTCAACATTCTTAAGACGTTTCTTCTTCAGTCTTTCAATCTTAATTTTTTCAATAGAGTTTATGAAACTATATGGTGCTCCATTTGCATCCTTCCTAATATTTAATAAAATAAAAATAT
Source organism: Pinus taeda (assembly GCA_000404065.3). NCBI lineage: Eukaryota > Viridiplantae > Streptophyta > Pinopsida > Pinales > Pinaceae > Pinus > Pinus taeda. The sequence continues at coordinate 57,860 of APFE030519276.1, forward strand.
ATGTGTAAGTTATAAAATAAAAATAGTATATAGATGAATAAAAATGAATGTATAAATAAACATACCTTTTTAAATGCAAGATAAAATAAATAAATTAATTAATTAATTAATGTTGATGTAGAACTTGAACCTGGATAGTTGGGTACAACATCATCCCAACTATCTTCATTCAACAATTTAACCATTTTTTCTTGTATTTTTATGTAAACTTTGTGAATGCATAGATAAAGTAAAAAAAAGTTAATACCAGGAACAATATGTTATATTTAAAAGAAAATTATAATCTAAAAATAAATAAAACTAATTTAACAAAATTACTTTTGAAATTCCTTAGACATGTCCTCTAATGATAATTTCCCTGACCTCACACAAGATAATATTTCTTTGACAAGTTTTTCATCCTTCACTCCTTGCAATGCTCTCCAAGGTGTGATAGTCATATCTTCTGGAAGCTGCTTCATTTCAGAACCTGATTTACTATTGCTACATATCAATGGTTTAGACCTTTTGAACTTTTGGCTTTTAATGCCAGTGTTCTCCCACATGCTAAAAATCTCATTAATCAATTCCCATATCTCTCCATTTCTAAATCAACTGGCAAATGTTATCAATACATCTGAATAAATCAGTATTTACTCTGCCACCTTTTAAATTGATTTTGTTCTCAATTTGATAACCTATTTCAATATAACATTTCTTTTGGAAATCTACAGTAACAATTATCTTATCCCCACCACAATTTTCTTCAAATTCACTATGAATAACTCTAACCCTTTGGATGAAAGTCATAGGCATCCTATATTCATTATCTGAATTATGATCCCATGCCACTAACTTTGCTTTTGTATTTGATAAACCAGTGAAGACGATACATCTCATTGTTTCAAAATGTGGGTTATTGGGATATTCCTCAATCAATTGTCTTTGAGCTTCTACATAATGGTTCCCCCCAAGCACAAAAAAATTGTATTCAAAACATTTTTACTTATCAAATGCCTATTTGTTGGGAACTTGATCTGGATCAACAGGAAGCACATAATTAAACACATGGGCATATGGATTGTACCTCATCAATGTCTTCAAGTTGTGAACATGCAAGTGGTGTGGCTTTCTAATTTGATATTTACATTGTCCTTCACTTGCCTTATAGATTTGTCTCACATTAAGTTGAAATGTACAACCACCCTCACTTAAGTTTCTCTTTGTCAGGTTCTGTCGAATGGCATTTTGTTTTGTTTTAATAATGCCATCCTCTAAATCAACACTTGGTGTAATGATTTCCTCACTCTCTCTTGAAGTTTCACTAGGATCTTGACTGTATTTGCTTGAAGTCTTTTAACGAACTTCAGAAAACCTTGATGTGATGTGAGGAATAGTGATAATGAAATTTATTATATAGGGGAAATTACGGAATTGTTTTATCGTATGGTTAATGTGGGTTTAATTTGTTTTTATAAATTTTAACATGTTAATTTTGTTATGGCGATATAGAAAACTATGATAAAGTGAACATTATGGAATTGTTTTACAGCACGGTGAATGTGGGATTAATTTGTTTTAGAAGGTATAAAAAATAAATAAATAATAAAGCATTTAATGTTTAGTAAATATTATATAGTTTAAGTAATAAATTAATTTAAGTAAAGATTTAGTTTATAATTTTAATTTTAAAGATTATTTCAAAAAAATAAAAAATAAAAAAATTGTTAAAATTTTTAAATAAATTGTAGAAGAAAATAATGGAAGGAAATACATGAAACAAAATTTTTGGAGGGAAATTTTCATTCTTTAAGCTATATATTATCATCAGGAGAGCCTACATTTGTATTAGTGAACCTCTTCTATTTGAGAGGCATGGATTCTTTTGATAGTGAAGTTTCGCTTTGTGAAGCATCAACATCTTCGTCGCGTAACAGCTCTGTTCATATTGATGAATATAATGGAAATTCTTCCATTATGAATAGACAGTCAATTCTTCCACTTAGTCCTAATCCAAATGATTGTGAGAGAAGCACTGATGAAAGACAGGATGAAGAATTTCAAATAAATAAAGAGTCATGGTTTCCACTTAGTCCTAATCCTATGAATTATGAGAGCAACAGTGATGAAGAGCATGATGAAGGATTTCAAAAGAATGGAGTGTCACAGTGTCCACTTAGTCCTAATCCTATGGACTATGAGAGAAGCAATGATGAAGAGCATGATGATGAATTTCAAAAGAATGGAGTGTCACGGTGTCCACTTAGTCCTATCCTATGGACTATGAGAGCAACAATAATGAAGAGCATGATGATGAATTTCAAAAGAATGGAGTGTCACAGTGTCCACTTGGTAATAATCCTATGGAATATGAGGACATTAGTGATCAACAACATGATGAATAATTTCAAAAGCATGGAGTGTCATGGTGTCCGCTTAGTCCTAATCCTATGGACTATGAGAGAAACAGTGATGAAGAGCATGATGAAGAATTTCAACTGAATAGAGTGTCAAAGTGTCCACTTAGTCTCAATCCTATGGACTATGAAAGTAGCAGTAATGAAGAACATGATGAATAATTTCAAAAGATTTAAGTGTCACAGCGTCCACTGAGTCCTAATCCTATGGAATATGAGAGCAGTAGTGATGAGGAGCATAATGAAGAATTTCAAATGAATAGTGTGTCACAGTGTCCACTTAGTCCTAATCCTATGGACTATGAAAGTAGCAATGATGAAGAACATGATGAAGAATTTCAAATGAATAGAGTGTCACGGTGTCCACTTAGTCCTAATCCTATAGACTATGAGAGCAGTAGTGATGAAGAACATGATGAATATTTTCAAATAAATAAAGAGTTGCAGTTTCCACTTAGTCCTAATCCTAAGGACTATGAGAGAAGTAGTGACGAAGGACAGGATGAAGCACTTAGTTCTAATCCTAAGTACTATGAGATTAGTAGTGACAAAGAATAGGATGTAGAATTTTCAGTAAGTAAACAATTACATTTTCGACATAGTCCTAATTCTATGGACTATAAGAGTAGCACTCACAATGCACATAAGGAAGAATATCCAATAAACATCGAGTCAAATTTTCCATTTAGTCCTAATTCTAAGGACTATGACAGTAGCACTGAAGAAGGGGAAGATGAAGAATATCCTCCAAGTCATTATTTCAAAAGCACAGCGAATCATAGTGAGGATAACGTTCCTCAAAATGATGATAAAAATGCTTATACAAATGATGATCCAATGATGGAGATGCTGCCAGGAAAAATTGTATCAAGGAGTAGAAGTAGTCCTTTTCATATCAATCCAAGATGTTCTAGTTATACAAGGGGTAGAGAAAAATATATGACGAGAAGAAGTCCTATCAACGCTCTCATTTCAAGTGAATGTTGTCAAAAATATTGCTTGAAATATATGGATTTGCATTAGAGAAAAGGAAGAGATATTTTTCAATGAATAAAAGCATGCAAAATTCATATTTGTTTGGGTGCATGCAATCTACATTATCAGGTTATGATTATCATATTGGGTCTTTATATATATGTAGAAAGGATTTCAAAATGTTTCATTCGATGGGTAATTTTCGTCTCTCAAGAATCCAAGAAAATTTGGAAAAGGATCCCACATTTTATTTAGAAGTACATCATAAATGACAATTTGGGTCGTTATCAAATATTGGAATGTCATGGATGAAAGATTTAGTTTCAAATCATGGAGAATATATGCCAAATAGAGAGACAATACATATTCCAAATAATTTTTCTAGATGAGAAATCTACAAATTGTACAAAGAATATGTAGAAGGTTCCAAGGGATATGGTTTGTTTATTACATATCAATATTTTGTGAAGGTATGGAAGAAAGAATTCAACAATGTCCATATTCCTAAGAAGACAAGGATGGGGATTTGCAGTACATGTGCTTCTCTTAAATTAAAAAGGGATAAATGTGAAGGGTTAGAAAGAGGTAAGCATTCATAACTTTAACTTTTAAAATTGTATAGTCATCAACTATGAAAACGTATTTCTTAATGATTCTTTCATGTTGTGTAGATTCCATTGTCAAAGAACTTCAAGAGCATCATGAACAACAAACAAGTGAAAGGAAAAAGTTGTACAGGCATCAAAAGAAGTGTTATGATAATCTAAATAAATATTTGGGTTTGGTAGTTGATGGTATGGACCAAAAGAAAACACTTTTACCACATTTTGTTCACACACCCAAAAATTTACAGGAGGAAATTTGTATTCAGTATCACTTGGTCAATTGTATGGTCTTCAATGGAAAAATGTTGCCAAGGATGTAATTTACAACTCCAAATATTCATAATGATGCAAATCTGACAATAACCATAATTCATGATGTGCTTTCTCATTGTACTAGTAATCTTCCTGAAGTTTCATATCTACAATTGGACAACACTTTCCGTGAAAACAGAAATTAGGTTGTTTTTGGATATCTAAACATGCTTGTTGAATTGAGAATTTTTTTTAGAAGGTAAAGGTTGGTTTCCTTCTTTTTTGGCACACTCATGACCATATTGATCAGATGTTCAGTCATTTTTTAGTCACGTTGAAGAGGAAGGAAGTTGGGAGCTTGCCATCATTAATTGAATGTATTAAGAAATCATGCATTCCAAAGCCTACTTTTGATGTGTTGGAAGAAATTGTTGACATGCGAAGGTTTATTCTAGGATCTCATGGTAAGGAGAAATGCATTGAACAACTTAATGAAATTAGCTTCCAACATCAATTTCGTATCAAAAAAATTGATGGGAAAACACTAATATGGGGCAAGAAGTATTCAATTACTACAGAATGGGCACCATCATCAGGTTTGGAATTTTTGAAGTTCATTCTAGATCATCCAATATTTGCATAAAAAAATATTGTTATTACAATCAGTTGGTGAATTTCATAATGCACACAGATATAATAGAGATATAAATTACTTTAATTGCCTAGAAGAAATTAAAAAATGTATTAGATATAAATATGAGTACTTTGACATTGTTGATACAGTTTGGTGGGCGTCATTTTTCAATAATCAAAGTGATATCATTTCAAGAACAACAAATCAAGATATACATTTGGAAAATCCATTTATCTGGCCACAAAATGTGTCAAATGAACATGAGGAAAGAAACATTGTTGAACAACAACAACCTCAAGGTATTATTAATTCTTCACAGGTAGATGAAAGAGAGATGTATATTGGTTCCAGAAGATCTCATGCACAATGTGAAGCCATGGAAGACCTTTACAGGGGTTCAGTACAAGATATTAAGGAGGGTTGCATGATCGCAATGCTAGCAAATGGATATCCCAATGGCTATCCATTCTGGGTTGCTAAGGTTATAAAGGTCTTTACAAAAAATGAAGTTGTTACAGGTGTTGAAGTACATTGGTATGCTACAAATACACACCCATTCAATGGTGTGTATAAGCCAGAGATGGTAGTTGATAAAAAAATTGGTGGAAAGAGAAAACGAAAGGGTACAATATAAATCATTGCCGCACAGACCTCTTAAAATTGGAGGATGTTGACATACTTGTTTATGACTGCAATTTAACTAAGACAGGAACTCTTCACTTCAAGGCGATAAAGATTCTGAAAAGGTTGTTACTAGAAGGAACAGTGTTGAGATGGGGGTTTGTTGAAACCAAACATAGATCGAGAAGAGATTTGAAACCTGAAATAGTGGGCATGCATGTGGACTCAGATGGGGCACTAGTTGATGAAAGAGAAGAATATGGAACATCTTCATCTGCATCTGGTCCTTCATCTGAAGATGTGAATTCTGATGGTGTGCAAGAAAATATGAGTGATTTTGAATAATTGTCTAAGATAGTTTATATAATTGATGTTTGCATTGTATCTTGAAATAAAAATTTTGATTTCAATATGGCATTAAATCAGAAGTTATGAGTCATTTTTATGTTGTTGGATTATATTTTTTAATTATGATGATTTTTATTCTGTAGCTTCATGTTCTGGATTGTCCACAGTTTCAACTTCATTCTGCCGACGTTTCAAACCCAAAGGGGGTCCATCATCAGGACAAATCAGAAAGATAGGGATGATTCATTCATCCCTATCTTCTGATTTGTTCCTGATGATGGACCCCCTTTGGGGTTTGAAACGTCGGCAGAATGAAGTTGAAACTGTGGACAATCTGGAACATGAAGTTACAGAAAACTTCCACAGAGGCTTGAAATCAAACATGATTTTTATTGTTTAGAATATCTACAATGCAACAATAAATTAGAGATATAATGTATGTTTCATTCAATGTACAAATAATGACATTTTGATTCATTTAGTCATGTAATTTGTTCATGATGTCATGGTTTTTTAATTATATGGTTGAAATTTTTCCAATTTTTTTTGTATCTTTAATATTATGGTTGAAAACAATTATAATTTTAGTAATCTTTAGTGTGGCATTATTATATGTTTAACAACATGGATGAAAACTAATAGCATTTTAATGTGTTTCAGATCCCATTGTTTTATCTTTATCGGCATTACTAAAACATGTTGAATTTATACTTAGGAAAGAAAAATGTTATTCTACCAAAAACATTAGTGTGTTTTTGCGTCAAAAACAACTATTTTTTGCACATAAAAAATCAGTTTTACTGGCATTTTTTTTAAATGTTGAAAATTGACCTTAAAAAAAAAAAAAAAAAACCATTGTTCCAGTATCAACACTTTTTGTTTTCAGGGTGTTTTTTGCACAATTTTTGCACAAAAATTTCGTTTTCACTGTCATTTTTAAAACATGTTCCAAATTGTGCCTAAAAAAAAAACCATTGTTCCAGTATACACACTTTTCGTTTTTAGCACTGTTTTTGATGTTTTTATGAGGTCTTTTTGCCAGAGTTTGTGTTTTGAGTTTATAGTTCCCATTTCAAAGTTTACATTGTTAATGATGAATGTGGCATCTCTCAAAGGATAAGGCTCACAAACATCTTATGTTCTCTACCTTTAATATCAATTTGAAAGTTAGAGTACAAGGCGTAGCTACAACTGCTAATAAAATTTCTAAGACTTAAATTTACAGAACATTAAAACATCAAAGCCCGAGAATAGTTAAAGCACTAGCAACAAAAAACATGCAATGACAATTTCCTTACAACATTGACTGTGCATTTTTCTTCAATCCCTGATATTCTAGATTTATACAAAAAATTAATTTGGTAACTGCTCCTTCAAGTTGAAAGAGTTATGTTAGTGGCATCCCTTCAAAGTGAAACAAGCTAAGGTGGTGTACAATAGTGAGGAGGTGCAAGAGGTGGAGGCGGTGTGATGATGAAATTATTAATCTATTTGACATTGAATTTTTAAAATGTGGGAGTAATTATCTCCAACAAATTAGACTATTTATCGAGAAATCCAGAAGATTCATTATCGAGAGGATACATTTATTTTCCAAGACACCCAAAAGGGTCATGATCTCAAGGAATAAGAGGTATGATAAGGTGAATTTGTATCACTAACAACCATGTGAATTCATTACACAAATGATGAATTCGTTACACCATAAGTTTTGAATTGTTAAAATGGTTTATAAATATGTTATTTAATCGTTAGATGATGAAAACGATGGAGAATATTCTAGATTCAAGTTTATTAAAGATGTCTATTAAAATAAAAATGTTAAGAACTATATTAAATTATAAAAATGTTAAGAATAACATTAATTTATAAGCTCGACTCATATGTATGCATGAACTTGTAGATCTGGTGCTAGAATTTTTAAGAGATTTTGTCCATGCAGGTGGGGTGTACAAATCATATGATAACTCCCCAAACACAAGTCATGCGTCACTCAATTCTCTGAGGCACGTGAAGCATTTTAGCAGGGCTTAGAATATAGCCTCCTTATGGGTCTCATCAGGATATGGAGTGGCTCAAGTTTAAAGATTACACTCCACATCCGCAGAGTAAAAAACTATGGATCTAAACTCACATTGATACAAATCATAGGAGCGATTGCTAGTTTTCTTGGTTGTAAATTCCAGGGTGTCGACTTTCCTCAGCTCGCCTTTGGCTCCCAATACACTCTTTATTTTAGTGATTTGATACATATCGATGTTTACGAGCCTCATGGTCATTGTGGTATCAGTTCCTCACAAGGAACAAAGCATGCAAAGACAATCAAGGATCCCTCAGGAAGAAACCATTTACAATAAATGGAAGGCTTTTTCGACTGTTTGTTACCCTGATGGCCTAGATATGGCATATATTTCTATTGGGAGTAGGTTTGATTGTAGATCTATTGTTTTCTATGAATAAATGAGCAATGACGATGGGTCCTCTGTGTATCCATCAATGAGCTATGAAAAAACTTATATTTCTGACAAGGATACAAATTTCCAAATTTTTGCACAAATCCAAATAGGAAGATCAATCATCTTGTGGATTAGAAAGGATTCATTAGTGTGAGATATGAAATGGGAGATCTATAAAAAAATTAATGCTCCAATGAAATTGCAAAATCTAATCTATACGAGTAGATCCATGCAGGACCAAAGGTGCTTACAAAACTACCGCATACAAAATCTCCTCGCTCATCATTAACCTAAGGTTGTGGGGGGTTTTGAAAGGATATAATATCCCCAAGGGCCTAAGGTTAGCCAAAGGACAAACCAATCGATCTACGTCATTCAAAGACACTCTCAAATGGAAGGCTATAGCTTCAGGGAAACCTAGACAAACTCTCAATATTCCTAGGCCCTGTATTATGGAGCAAACGAATGATATTCTGGTAAAGACAATAGATCTAGCAGAGATCAATAATATTTGTACAACCTATCAATCTTAGGCAATCATTTTCAAGTTCAATGGTTTCTGGCTAAAACATGTGGATATTTTTCAGTGGATCTTTGAGACTTGGACAACAAATTGTGAGATTCATTTATGCTCCAAGGAATGCTTCATAGTAAAATTTGAATCGTCAGATATTAGAGATAAAATTTTACATGAGGGTCCATGGTTCTAGGGAAACACGAGATTATTTATTACCCCATGTGGTTCCCATATTTTGATGAAAATTCAATGACGATCTCCAAAATACTGGTTTGGTTAAGACTGCATAATTTTTCCCTTTCACTTATGACATCCAAAAGTACTGGAAGGAAGCGGAAACATGTTGGGGAGGTACATCAACATGGATACACAAAGGAATAAAGAAGAAATTTATACTTTTTCTAGGATATTTGTTGAGGTAGGCCTCAATAAAAGACTACCTAATCATATCCTTCTTACGCGCAACAACCAGTGTTGTACCCAATTTTTAGATTATGAGAACACAACATTCAGATGTCATCTCTGTCTTCAAACTACACATGTACAAACCACATGTCCTTTAGGAAAGAAATATCCTAGGAGGAAACAAAAACTAGTAAAAATTCCTAAGGGATGGAAATTCCCAACACCACAACCCGAAGAAGAAGAGGAAGAGGAGGACTTGGGACCTCCCATCACTAAGTAAATCCCAAATCCACAGACATTTTTAGTGAATGAAGAATTGAACCAAGACAAAACAATGGTATCACTTTCGCAAAATCTAAGATTAGAAGGACACTTAGGCAAATAAATGTCGAAGGAAAATGAGATAGGAGGATTCAAACGTCCGTATACATCTGGGAACTTAGACTCAGATAAGGAACATCCGAGACGGTAAGAAGAGAACCAACTAACTATTGTAACAACCACTCTTGATCAAGGAGGATGGTGAAAAATAGAAAAGAGGAAAGGGAGAAAATGGTCACTAAGATTTTTTGCTTGGACCCAATCTTATTTTTTATTTTTTTGGTTTGATTATATGGGCACCTGCTTCTTGAGTGGTGTTGCTTGGGATAGTGAAAGAATGCACTTTGTGCATCCACATATGTAATTTTTTATAATGAATAGAAAGCTATGATTTTTCCATGAAAAAAAGAAATTGTTATAAAAATAATATTATATAAAGTTAAAATAATCAATATTTATTAAATTTAAATATATATATTTTTCATAAATGTCATATATATTTATTAAAAATAAAAGTAAATATATTAGTTTGATATTTTAATTAGAAAAAAATCAAATAAATAGATTACTTGTATATGTAATCAAAAATATTTATTTGTTTATAATTAAGATAAAAAGATATAAATGTAAGTTCATGTGAAGAATTATCAAATGAGTATTAGATATTGATATCATAATAATAATCAGATATAGTGATATTATTTCATTTATATTAGTCATTAGTGTAGTTATATAAATTAAATTGTTGGCATCTTGAATCTATAGTAACCATCAAAACACACTTCATAATACATTTGATATTGTTTTAAATATAAAAAAATCATTAAACTAATTAAACTAGTATATATCCAATCTTAACCATGGATTTAACATGTGCCTAGATGGATTCAAAGCCTTTATGTGCAAACCTCTTTTGGAGTGAAAATTTTGAAATATATATATATATATATATATATTTAATTGGAAAAAATGTAATGAATAGATTAATTACATATATTATCACAGATAATTATTACATTATAATTAAGATTAAAAGAGATAAAAGTAAGTTCCTATGAAGAATTATCAATATTGATACCCTAATAATAATTAGATATATTGATATTATTCTATTTATATTAGCTCCTAGTGTAGTTGTATAAATTGAATAGGTGGCTTCAATCCATAATAGCCATCGAAACATACGCTTCATAATACATTTGATATTATTTAAATATAAAAGTATCATAAAACTAACTAACACATCATATATCCATCTTAAGCATGGATCTAGCATGTGCCTAGAGGGATCAAATCTCTTCATGCACAAACCTCTTTTTGAGTGAAAGACGTATCTGTGTGTGTGTGTGTGTGTGTGTGTGTATTCAACTACTTAAATTGTGTTTTTGAATGCGATATAGAGTGCACAACTTAAACTTGTAAGTCCAAAAAATCAAACTCTAACATAGTAAGACTACCTCGACCGTTTTAACCAAAAAACTTTTTTTTTCAATTATTTTATATGATATATACATTTTTTTTTAAATATATAATATATACATAGTTGACAATACAATATTTTACATGACATGTGCATTGAGACATTTTATCTATGGACTACATTGTCCACATCAATTTTTTTTTTTTGTTATTAATATATTTTAGAGTGTACCTCAATATTACTTAATCCTGCATATTAAAATATTTTATGGATAACCCACATTGAAATTTTTTTATTATTATGAATATATTTTAAACGTCACATTAAATTTCTATTAAAAATTGAATAAATTATGCATCTCCTCTTCTTATTCTTATTATTAGTAGGTACTTAATATTTTTTATTTTACTTTTTAACTTTCAATTAGTTTTTCTCTTTGCACACTGAATATTTTATTACATACGACATTAAAATATTTCTTAATGTAAGTAAATGGATTTGTAAATGTGTTGATGTATTAATTTATTTTAATAATAATTTGTTGTCTACATAAAAGAATGTGAAGACAAGTTTGTATTTGGCTTATTTTGTGTAAAAACAAATGTTGCATTTAGCTTAGCTTCTAATGAATAAATTTTATTATAAATTTTAAATGAAGTTGGTGTCCCACTCAAGACTCATCCAAGTTGTGGGGGTATCTCATGACCTCAAAAAATGTTGACAAACCACGAAGGTCACAAGCTTGTTGGCTGTCATTTATTGAATTGATGACATAGAAAATGAATTCACATCATTTAACGTTCGAATGTAAACAAATCGATGACTAAATTTGTAAATATTTTGACATAATAACGAGTTGAGTAGTTAGTAGTCAACCATTAATAACATTATTATATAAATTAATACAAAACATTGCATAGGCCATTGACCAATCAACCTAGACATTGTGCTCACAAAGCTTTCAAATGTCGAGGTATACCTTGATGTCACAAAAAAGTTGTGAAGGTCGAGAGCCACGAATGTCACTTAACATCGAATTATATTCAACAAAAGGTATCGTGAAAGGTTTTTATTTAAAGTAAATATTAAACCACAAATGAAATCGGCATATATATATATATATATATAGATATATATGTATGTATGTATGTATGTATGTATATTGGGGTAAAAAGATATTGCAATATGCAAATAACTATAAAATGCCCAAAATCATGACAAATATGCGCATCACAATATAATAAACAATAATTACACTAATAAAAATAATACAAAAGTTAAGTTTGTTTATATATAGAGCAGTATGACCCTTAAATTTAAAAGGTAAAATTTCCTATACTAATTTAAAAGGAAGGAACTAATTGTTTTGCAACTATTTCCACTACAAAAAAAAGACCCTCTAGTGAAGGTTTTTGCAAAATCCCTTATAAAAATAGCCCAAAAAATTGTTTGTAGCAAAGTTCACTTGTAGAGATGGGCGAGAGGATGTTTTCAATGATGCATGTATAATACCCAAATGCACTAGCGCATTATATAATTATATCCACCGATGCTTAATAGAATATGGTGCACCATGATAGAGTTTATTTTTTATTTAAAAAAAAAAAACCGTAATGGTGTGCTAAGTACATAATGTGCATCGATGTGTATAATACGTGATAGCACCAGAAAGAGTTGAATTAAAAAAAAAAATCGAGTTGTAAAATTCAGTTTGCATAGTCTGGCGTTATACTCTCACGATGCCCCGATGCTAAAGAAGTACACAAACACCCTGATGCATAAACAATATAGGGGACTATTGTGGGATTTTTAACTTAAATAGTGGTATGATTATTATATTATACACATCGGTGTTGTTAATTAAGAAGAACACCCTAGTGCTTAATAGAAAGTGGTGCACCATTGCACGGTTATTTTTTATACAAATAAAAACAATGGTGCGCTACCTATATAAAGTGCATTGATGCGTATACTACTCGATAGCACTGGATAAAGACTAAATTTAAAAAATATCGGTCGTAAAATTTTATTTCACCATTTCGGTGATATACTCAAATTATGCACCAAATCTCTTAATGTATTTAAATGCACCAGTGCATAAACAACAAGGTGCACTTCCATAGGGTTTTGAATTTAAAAAATAGTGGTGTGCTTGGGAACATGTGCTCATTGGTGCAGTTACTTCACGTTTACCATTTGTTCTGTTGTAGAGATCTTGACAAGCATCGATGCTACTCTTGCCTTTGTCAAGAGTCCTGTCATTGATTCTTCCTTGGCTTGCCATCCTTCCATTCATTGCTCAGTGCATCACTTTCAAATTTTCTCAAATAATGCTCAGATTTGTTTTTTCCATTTATGTGGTAACCATGCCTCCCCGACGAGAAAGTGTCCAAATAATGTCTATGTTTCTCTTTAATTTAATTTTTTAGTAGAGTAGAATTAAAAATTAGGTAAAATTATCCATTATTTTTGAATTTTTTTCCCTGTGCAGTGCATTCATCTAGTTCGGCTTGCATCTATGGTGGTGCACCCTATAAATTTACAGGGTGGAATGCAAATCGATGTGTTTCGTTAATGCAACACAATTTTTTGGTGTGTTTGGTAAATTGATATGCATCGAGAAATTTATAATTTTTACCAATGGTGTTTTGGTAAAAGTTACTTCCTGGTGCATTTGTTTTTACCAAACGCACCGCATGCATAAATATTAAAAAATATAGCTTGGTGTCTTCACTAACCTAGATGTTTGGTTTCAATGTGAAAAGGTTATGCATACCCACTAGTGTGTAATTGTATGTCGACGAATAGTGTCAATAAAATAAAATAACCAATGTTTAAGTAGTGCATCAAGTAGTTGTATGCATCATTTTTGATACTTTATTGGGTTTGTGGCACACTGAATCAGGTGCATTACTGTGTTTTTGGTGCATCGGGGATGTTTTTTTTTTAATTGAAAGTTATATTTCCATATTTATAAACACTTTTTTCATTACACACACACACACACATATATATATATGTGTGTGTTTTATGTATCAGGCTGATGTATTTTATATGTCAATCATGTAGGAAAGACGCCAACAGAGGGAGGAGCAACAAAAGCAATAAAAAATGGAAGACCAATACAATGTGGTCATACCATGGGAGGCAAGAGAGAGGGAGAGAGATTTATACCCTTGCCTTATTACCACAATATTGATGCAAGTCCTATTGAGGAATGTAGGTCTTCTTAAGTATTATTAAGAGCCTTACATCCCTGAAGGGAAACTTTGGGTTGTTGGCACAACTGATCCGATGATGGGATGCCCACCAATGGGGTTTTCATGTCAGTCCTAACATACGGTATGGACCCACTGAGGAGGACATATATTTTATCACTAGCTTATCTAGGAGAGGGTAGGATTGTCCCCAATTCCTTGATGCCCCCCATGGTTTTACAACAAAGAGTCAGCTTGTCAACTCTCAGAGATATGTTGGGGATCATGTAGTGTGTGCAACACATTTTGAGGTTTTTAATGGATAGTTATGGATAGCTTCTTTTGGTGCATAAGAGGTTAGGTTCATCTCACTATTAGTGAGTACCATTACACACTATACTATTGATGGGAAGTGTATTAGTTGCACTCTTTTGTTTTATGTTGATTCTTTGATGGAAAGGCCATGGTGTATCAGATGGTATTCCATCTTTTTACAGCATTTTTGTATGGATTTAAATAGATGTCATGATATGATACATGGGAGGGTGAACTTCCCTTTTGCATCAAATATTTTTTGTTTATTTTTTGAGAGTTTTCGAGAGACAAGACCTACTTTTGATTGTCGCCCTCCTAGGCTGATGAATGAGGTGAAGATTTTCATGTGGGGCGATATTATTCCCATGAGGGGCTTGCCGAAGTATTTAACCATGATTTCCGCCAAGGAACTATTGCTACTAGGTAGTGAGGATAACCACATGTTTTTCTTTGTGTCATGTCCTTAGGCGGGGATGGATTGGTGATAATGTATCAACATCCTCTTCACACTAGATGAGCCTGAAAATGATAAAGGTAATATTAGTTTTTTCTTTAAATTAATATAGTTTCATTTTATTGTCTTAATTAATTAGAATAAAATATATTCTAGAAAGTTCTTTAACTTGTTTTATTAAAAAAATTTATTAAATTATTTAATGAAATTGTTTAATTATGATTGTGTACTATATCTTTTGTAGACATTGGTAGTTTCATCTAGGAATGTATCCTCCCCCACCGAAGGGAGATGCGGAGATGGTCGAGGTCCTGGAGGATGAGGCACATCCTCAGATACAAATGGGCGTGGGCATGCGAGTGCATAGAGCTGGTGTCAGATTCAAGATCGATTACTATGAATGACTCTCTAGACTTTTGGTTGAGGAGGGAGTCTGCCCTGTGATGACTCAAGACATCAGGGTGGATCCTAGGATCCTTGAGCTCTTTAAGGAATGTCCACATGATATGATGAGTCTTATGTATCATATCACTAGAGCTTCCAAACTACTGGCTATGAGGAGGGATGGGCATGCAACAGATATAGATGAGCCTTCACCCAATAATGCCCCATCATATCATACTGATCAGGGTGATGATCCCTCTGGTAATCGGGGTCATGATCCTACTAGTAATCCTTTAGATACACAACCTTCACCTAGACACGCTACCCCATCGGATCATGATCAGGGTGTTGGTGATCCTTATAGTAGTACTCCAACTCCTCACCATTCACCTCATGATCACCCATTGCCTCATGTTTCTGATCCTCAGATAGCATACTAGCCACCTTCTCCTCCAACGCATAGTTCGACTATTGATGCAGTTGATCATCCATCGTCTTTTGATATAGACTAGACTGCCACTACTATTGTTGTATTGTCTTTTGCTACAATAGACTAGGTTGGCACTATTAATGTTGTATCATATATTTCACTTAATCATCTAGTTATTTGACTTGTTTGTATATATATGGTGATTTTTTTTTTGTTCATGTTGATGTACATAATTTATATGTTGGTGTTGATGTGTATAATATTAGGGCATGTTAGATATGTTCATTTAATGTGCTTGCAGATAGATGTGTATGTAATATCATTTATTTGACATGAGATGTGTATTTGAGGATGTGTGTGGTGATGATGTTAGATTATAATGCTTTTGTTTTGTTAGAGGTGATCACGATGATGATGCCCTCTTAGATTGTTAGATTTGCGTGCTAGCTAATGACATGTATATGTGCTAGAAGTGTATATAATTAGATGATGTTAGTGAACTTGAATATGTATTTTAGATGATGTTTATGTTTGTTAGATGATTTTCAATATATGATGTTTATTTTTATGAAATGATATTTAATATAGATTATGTACTGGTGAAATTATATCAAAATTTTTTATATGAAATAACATGCAAAATGACTTACTTTAAAAAAATATGCAAAGATATTTTATAAATTAAAAAGTTTAATATGGTTGAAACTATAAAACTATAATTGTAAAAATACCGTAAATATTTTTCTATTGCTTAGATAGTTCATACATATTCATTCTAAACCCATTAGTAAAATATTTCAATACCCACAAGGGAAAAATAATTAAGGTAAATAATTTAGTTAGTCTTAATAAGACAAAAGTGTGTAACTCATTTCAACTTTTAATATAAAATATAAATTATAATAAATTATTCAAAATTACAATTTAAACAATGAAAAACTACACATGGTCTATATATAGAGATAGAAAACCACTATATATCCATCTTAATCAAATATTTATGAATTACAAAAAAATTGAGTTTGTTGACATCTATATCCTTTTTACCATTTTGCATTCTAAAAAGAAAATTTCATATAATGAGATTTGATCCCTCTCATCTCTTGTAGATTCGTTGTTAAGATGAAACTATACTAGTTTATAAAATTCAATCTATTGTTCACTTTAAAAAACTTAAGTAAGATTTTGTTATAGCTAATTTACATTTAATATAACTTAGAAAGTTCTATTTTAGTAAAATTTAATTTATCACTAAAGTTATGATACTTTCATGCAATTTAAATTTAATATCTATAGCATCTCTTACCAATTTAAATTAGAAATTTCTCTCTAAAGATGAGGAAAAATGTAAAATAAGGCTTGTGCAATTACTTGTAGTTGGGGATTTTCTCCAGTGGAAGTTATCCCTTAAAGAGGAAAGTGAAATTTTTTCTAGTAATAAAGATATAATATTTTGGTGCTAGTTTGGTTCTCTATTTGCAATTATGGTTTCAAGTTATATTTTTTAAAAATAAATATGAGCTAAGCAATACAAAAAACATACTATATTAGATTTAACTTTTTTACAAATTTTATTATTTCTTAAACTCAATAAATATTATTTGTTCCACAAACTGATAATACTAAAATTTAAGCTGACTCTCTCCTAAGGAAAATCCACCTGATGTTGGGAATGACTTCTGGTGGCTTTGCAATAAGAACTAGGGTTTTGCGTTAGGGTTTTGTCATTGGTCACCAAGGCGGGACACAGAAGAGGAAGTTCTGCTCCCTCCTATAGTCAAGTAGCTGCAAACAGAAGCAAGGGAGTTGGATCACATCGCTTCAAGAAACCAACATATGTGACAACATAGGCTATTAACACAGAAAAATAGGAAAATATCAGACCTCATGAATAGGAAGAGAATCATAAGGAAGCTAGTAGGGAGAAGAAGAGAGGGGGTAGGAGTCAGAAAGCTGCTCCTATGAGTACAACAGGGGTCTATAAACTCAAATCAACCATTATTCCTAGTATGATCATACATCTTGACCTAGCGAAAGCTTATGATTAGCTAAGCTGGTCTTACATTAGGGTAGTGCTAAGGGCTTATGGCTTCGACCACAACTGGATAAGATGGGTTATGGCCCTTGTATCCACAGTTAGTTTTTCCATCCCGCTTAACGACTCTCCCTCTAGAACCTTTATGCCTTCTAAGGGTCTCAGACAAGGGGATCCGCTCTCCCCCTTCCTCTTTGTTCTCATGACGGAATGGCTAGATAGAACAATCAAAATGGCAAATGCTGAGGGGAGAATCTAGGGTCTAAAACTTACCCTGGATGGTGCTGCTTCTACTCATCAACAATTTGTGGATGACACAATATTGCAAGGTATTCCAACGATCAGGGAAGCCAGAGCTTTCAAACAAATCCTAAACGACTTTACTATGGTTGCTGGTACAAAGGTAAGCCTTGACAAATCAAAGGTTTTCTTTTTTAACACTAACATTGCTATTCAGAGGAACCACACAAGAATTCTCAGGTTTCAAAGGGATCAGTTACCTTCCAAGTACCTTGGAATGCCTCTTATGAACAAACCTCTAAGCAAGGGAGTGTGGAAGCAAGTAACTAATAAACTTCAGGACAAGGTCAAGAAATGGACATGCAAGTCTTTGAATTTGGCAGGGCATCTTGTGCTTACAAAAGCTGTCTTGCAGTATATTCCCATTTTCATTTTTTCAGCTCTTCCTGCTCCTAAAGGAGTTATGCAACAGATCAGGAGTGTTTAACGACATTTTCTTTGGGGCAAAGGGGATGAGAAGAAGAAGTGGGATTTGGTACCTTAGGACAAGCTCTACAAACCTAAGGCCCATGGTGGTTTGGGGCTTCATGACCCTAAAACCATCAACAAAGTTTCGGGAGAAAAACTTTAGCGGAGGTGGCTTAAGGAATCAGCAACCCCTTGGGCCAAGCTTTGGAAATATAAATATGCAAATATTTGGCAGGAGAGGGATAATATCAAAATTTCTAGGCTCATCAAGGGCTCCCACATTTGGAACCTTGCTTGGGATAATAGAGCCATTGTCCAATCGCATAGTTTTTGGGAGATCTGAGTTGGGAACCTGGCACATTTTGGGAGGATAACTGACAGCAGGAACCAAAATAGTTTAGGGAAGAACTAACTGCTCTCAAGAATGACACTAACAACAAAGGTCAACTTATGGTAAGTGACTTCTGGGATCAAGTATGGAAGGATCTAGGTTATAGTGAAGAAGGCCCTTTGAAGGCCAAAGCAGTTTCTCTTGCTCTTGACTTGGAACAAAGGAAGATTTTGGTGTCATCCTCGTCTAACCAACTGAGATGGGGAAGAAACACCGAATTAAAATTTAACCTCAAAGAATCTAAATGAATGGCCTTAGGGTTTGATTATCAAAACCCTGATCAAGTATGGAAGGACCTTTGGTAGAACCCACATTGGATAAAAATAAAGTTGTTTATGTGTTTGGTTTAACAAAAGAAATTTCTAACTTGGGAGAATCTTCTGAAAAGGGGTTTCGTTGGCCCATCCAAATGCCATCTATGTGGCTGACAAGCGGAGACGATGGAACACTTACTTAACCTCTGCCCATTCACCTCTACCTTATGGGATTGGGTGGCCTCAGTCTTCATGCAAACTGACAGGGACACACTCAACACCACCAACACTTTAAAGAATTGGAGGAAAGACTTCTCAAGCAATGAAATCATTAACAAAGCTTGGACTCTAGTTCTAGGCTTTATTATCTTGGATGTCTGGAAAGAATGCAATGGCGGGATTTTCAGGAACAAAACAGACTCGACCCAGAACATCATTGCACAAATATTATGACAGCTCAAAGACACAGTTGGAGCCCTTTTATGGAAACTTCCTGAGAACCCTCCTTTGCCCCAATATTCTCGCATTGTTACAGTTGGGTCTCCATTCGCTAGTTCCCTGGGGTATAAACAAGGGTGTGAGCCAAACAACTGCTGGTAAGGACTTCTGGCAGCCTCCTCCTCATGGTTTTTTGAAAATCAATATAGACGGAGCCTCTAAAGGCAATCCAGGGATGGCTTGATTTGGCAGGCTCATAAGAGATGAGTAGGGGTGCATAAAGGGTATCTTTCATAGTCATTTTGGGACTACCACTAATAACATGGAAAATCTCATGGCCTTAGAGCAGTGCTTAGAAATCCTGATCGAGTCAAATTTACACAACACCATCATTGAAGCAAACTCTAAAATGGTCATTAATGTGGCCAAGAAGATATGTAATGGAATTGCACCTGGAAAAGTATCGAAACATTGGAGGCTATTGCAGGTCTTTCAGCATATTCATTCCTACTTGCGAACCCTGAGAACTGTCAACTTCATTCATGTGTGAGGAAAAGCCAATATGCTAGTTGATCATCTGGCGAATGAAGGAGTGATTTGTAAGGAAAGTTATATTAGATATGCTTGGGATTCGACATCCTCGGAGAAATTGCGTGATGATTGTCAAAGACAAGTGGCCAAAGATATGGATCACTTCCAGACCATGAGTAATGAGCAGAAGGAAGACTAGTGGAAGTATGAGAGAGCGGAAGTAGGAGTCAATCCTAACCGTTGATCCCACAAAGAATGCTTAAGACAGAGCTAACTATAGGGGAGGAGTACATGGTAAATAGCGGGCTAGTTGAAGGGCCACCAACCATAGATTTTGATGGCCTTCGTTATTGAATGGATATCGGGTTGGAAAATGATCGAAGGTTAAGTCTACAAGCGGACCGAAAGATTTATAGATCAGCGGTTTATAATCCTTATCAACTCCATAAAGTGGGTAAAGGTCACGTTAGTTCCCGATCCGATATCTTTGAAGGCCATCAAATCAACTGGGCCTTGATCGTATGGATATCGGGCTGTAAAAGTGATCAAAGGTTAAGTCTTAGAACGGACCCAGATTTTTATAAACCAATGGCTTATAATCCTTATCGGATCCATGAAGCGGGTAAGAGTCGCGCATGTTGTTGGGGCGATATCATTAATGACCATCAGATCATACGAGATCTTGATCGAAAGGATATCGGGTTTCAAAATGGGAGCAAGTTAAGTCCAAGAATAGACCGAAGTTTTATACATTAACAATTTATTTTCTTTGTCGACTCCGTAAAGCGGGTAAGGGTCGCGTAAGTTTCTAATGCGATTTCTTTAAGGACCATCAGGTCATTGGGGTTCTTATCGAATGGCTATTGAGTTGTATAATGGTCGTAGGTTTATGTGTAAGGTTTCGGGTTTTGTTTTAGGTTTCGTTGACCCTGTTGATTGTTAATCATCAACTTTACACTTGTAAAGATGTGTAACATATGCAATCTTTCTTTCGGTTAATTGAAGGATCCACTCTTACTTGACCAAGAAAAATATAATACTAAAATTTATGTTTTCACATTTCTACCGGCTAAGACATCATGTTTACAATGATAAATACATGTCCACTTTAAATAATTTACTTATAATTATATAAAAATAGATATTTATTTTACATAATCTAAAAAGGAAAGAAAAATGCATCACCAAGCCTATTATAAAGTTAAACAAATGCATATTAATCACCATCACACCATTTATCACTTAATTCTTAGCCATAAAATATTTATTAATCAACTTGTATTTATAATTGTAGAAATTAATAGAAATTTGCTACTACTCATGAATTTGAACTGAAAACAAGAGATTACAAATTTCCTCTACTATTATGCATAATGGAAATCACAATTTAGAAACAAATTCAATGATATGAAGCCATTAAAACCATAAGAACAAAATGATTTATAGGAAAATTTAACTGGGAAAAAACCTCGTGTTGTTTTTCATTAATCAGATGAGAATGAGAAACTATTACAATGTCTTGCTTCGATATTGAAGCACAACCAGCACTATAAACTTGTTCTCCTATTGATTATCCTGCTCTGGCCAACACTTAGCTAATTCAAGACTTATCCAACCTCTTATTTCCTTTCCTAACCTTGGAGGAATTCATCTCCTAAATAATAGGAGAATTCCCTATCTCCTTACGCAATTCCCAAATACTTGATCACCTGCACCAATGCCAAGCCTGTGCACTCAACTAGTATATAATTGATGATTACAATGTGCATTTTCCTTCACTCCAGCTAAGAAATTCAAATTCCATGCATATCTGGTTCATTTTTAGATTATTGACTAATTTAAGTAAGAGATCAGTGAGTTAACAACAGTCATAACTACTAAACTTACCTTCTGACTCTACTAATGACTAGAGTTGAGTTAACTAAGTTCAACTAACAATAACTAAACTATATTACTAAATTGTAATAGTCACTAAATGCACAACTCTAATCCAAGTCTATAACTCAAATTTACTGAGCTAACTAGTAAACAAGACCATGTCACACAAGTTAAATGCCATCCAAGTCATCCTATTGATGTGGAAAATTGAATTATTAAATTTGACTAAGGCACAAGTCAAGTTTAGCCTTTCTTACTACACTTTCTAACGCTCCCTCTTAGAAAAAAAAAAAATTCACCACCCCTATCCTGCACCTATGGAATTCAAATTTTCATCTTGACAATGCATTTGTGAAGATATATTCATCCTACTCCTTAGTTGGAAAGTACTATAACATCTTAATTCTCCCCTACACACAATCTTGCAAGTGATGATACATGATATCAATGTGCTTGGACCTATCATGAAATACTGGATTATCAAAAATTTTGATACAACTCTGATTATCATAATAAATCACTGTTAGATCCATCTCCATACTGAAAATACCCACAAGTATTTTTCTCATCCATATGGCCTCACATATTGCTTGACTTGTAGCCATGTATTCAACCTCTACTCAGTTGAGTAATAAAGATCTTTGTTTCCTACTATAGCAGGAAATAGTTGTAGACCCAACGCTGAAGATAGAACCTAAAGTGATTTTCATGTTTGATGGACTCCCTACCCAATCTGCATCAATGAAGCCTTGGAGCTTCACTCCCATTGTCCTTATGTACCATAACCCATACTCGTTTGTGCTTCTAAGGTATCTTAGCACATTATTTGTTTCCTCCCAATACAATTTGGTAGGCTTCACCATCACTTGACTCAATTGATTAACTGCATAGTATATGTTGTACCTTGTGTTCACCAAAAAAGTCAAGGATCCAAAAAGTTTCATGTAGATGGTAGGATCTACTACCTCTCTTGAATAAGCACTCTCCTTCCTCTAATTTGTAACTAGAGGTGTGTCCATAGGTTTTCATTTCTCCATGTGAAATATCTAAAGTATTTCATATGCATACTTCACCGACTCTCAAACAACTCACCATCATCCTGTAGACTTCCAACCCAAGGAAAAAATTCATCAAGCCCATATCTTTCATGTCAAATTCTCTCAGAAGGTCCTCCTTACAAGAGTAGATAAACTTCTCATCCCCTAAGTATCAATTCATCAGCATACAAAACCAAGATAAAAAACTTGCCACCTACCATAATGTGATAAATATTTCCATCTGCTTCACTTTTGGTGAAGCCCAATCCATTGAGATATGTGTTAATGTGAGTGTATCATGCTCGAGGTGCGTCTTTAAGACCATACAAGACTCTCCTAACTCTAAAAACATCTCTCGCCTTATCATATGTCTCAAATCCCTTTAGCTTATCTATCTAAACTTCTTCCTCAACAACACCATTGAATAAGGCAGTCTTCACATCCATCTGGTGTATCTTCCACCCCATCTGTGAAGCTAATGCTATAATAGTTATGATTGAGGAATATCTTACCACTGGGGAAAATGTTTCCTCATAGTCCACTCCCTCTACCTATGAGAATGCTTTGGCCACAAATATAGCCTTGTACTTCTCAATTCTCCCATCAGTTGCATGCTTCACTATGTAAATCCATTTGGAACAAACCACTAACTTGTTCTTTGGTCTCGACACCACCTCCCATACACTATTCTTCATTATGGAGTCATACTCCTCCACCATGGCATCAACCCACACTGGATGAGAAATTTCTTCCTCAAATGAAGAAATCTTTGTCTCAATGAGTTTTGTCATGAGAGCCATATACCCAGTGTACATATCTAATGACCTCCTCTTCCTTCACTGAGATGTAGTAGCTCCCACATACTCCTGAGCATCCTGTACCAATATGTTATCTTCTTTGGTTCTCTTCCTCCCCTCTCTAGAAGATTCTGGTTGAGTGGGTGCCTCCACTCGGCCTCCTATATGCTTCTCCACATATGGCTGCTCCACATCATCCTTAATATTTGCATGGGGATCCTCCTTTGGAGATAGATGCTCCTCCTCTGGTGGGATACTCAACTCTTTCTCTAGATAGAATCTCATAGCCTTCTCCTCGTCAAATTTGACATCTCTCCTCACTATTATCACCCTAAGTGAAGGAAAATACACCCCATAGTTATGAGGAGTCCTTTTGTATCCTACAAAGATCTTCATCTCAACTATAGCCTCCAATTTCTTCCTTCTATCCTTGGAGAAAAGAAAATACATAATAGCTCCAAAATTTTGAAAATGAGATACATCTGGCTTTCTCCTAGAGAAAGCTTCTCCGGGTGTGATCATGCCTAGTATTCTATGAAGGAAACGGTTATGCAAATAAGTTTTTGTTTCATTCTTCTTCCCTTAGATGTAATTGGAAACCTTTAATCATGCAACATGGCTCTTGTTGCTCCCACAATGATTTTTTTCTTCCTTTCAGACACCCCATTTTATTGTGGGTTATGGGGTGCTATCAGTTCTCTTTTAATACCCTCTTTAGCACAAAAATCCTTGAAGATGCTACAAACAAATTCTCCTCCATTGTCACTTCTCAGGGCTTTCAATTTATGACCAGCCTCCTTTTCAACCAATGCTTTGAATTCAACAACCTTTTAGAAAACTTCTTCCTTCTTCCACATGAAGAAGATCCAACATTTTCTAGCAAAGTCATTAATAAAAATCACATAATACGTACGTTTTGTTGTAGAGGCTATCAAAAACAGTCCACATACATTAGGGTGTTGTTGAAATATGGCAACAAGAATATTCCAATTTATTTTGTCCTTGAATTAAATTGTGAATTAAAATCAAATTTAGTCTTAACAGCTACTTGGAAATGATTAATTAATCTATTTCAAATTAATTAGTTCGAGAAATTCAAGTTAGAAGTATTTCTAAAGTCATGCAAGAGTTATCCCTTAAATTAAGGAGATAAAATTGAGTTATATTTTAATTGTAATTAGTCACCTCAGTTTACTGAGTTAAGTCCAATTAAATTAGTTA
Organism: Pinus taeda; assembly: GCA_000404065.3. Lineage (NCBI taxonomy): Eukaryota > Viridiplantae > Streptophyta > Pinopsida > Pinales > Pinaceae > Pinus > Pinus taeda. The sequence continues at coordinate 82,880 of APFE030519276.1, forward strand.
CAAACTCTTTGAGGAACTAATAGTGAGTTAACAGTTAGTTGATGCATTAATGTACTCAACTAGTGCTACTCCAGTTAACTGAATATTCCCTCATCAAAAACTCATGCATGTCTATTCTGAGAAAGACCCAGTTGAGATTAATGTTCAAGGACAGTGTACTATCAGTTGCATGTGTTTTCTCATGGAGAAAAATCATGCATGCATCCAAGGATTCATCCTTGAGGATTGTACAGTTTTTAAGGCTTGGTTTTCCACTTAGTAATAGGAAAATCATCCGTAAGGAACAACGCAAGGAAATAGGAGCTTGGAGGGAAGAAAGGAAGGCTGGAGAGAAGCTAGGATTTCCTGTGAGCATCTATGAGGATTGTACTGAGAGATGGCTAGCAATGAGAGCTAAGGCTTTGTATAATTCCTATGTATTTCCACCATGTATGATAATACAATAGTGTGTGGATTTTAGCTCAGGCTTTCCCCAAAATTATTTTCATGTGTATTGTGCCATTGATTCTCCTTCTTCTGGTTATATTGTTCAGCTCGTTCTTTAATCTTCCGCAAATTGATAGTAGAAGTAGGCTATAGTATTCTACTTTGATTTATATTGCATTATCAGGTTAACCTATCATAGATTTTCTACATGGTATCAAAGTTGTGAATAGTATACTGAGAAGAGAATTCAAAGTTTGAAGTTTAGGGTTGCAAGTGCAAATCGAATTCATATCATACTTCAAGGTTGGCCAATGGCATTCTATGGCTTGAGACTCAAGTATGCCTTGGAAGGTAGCTCAAATTACATAGCATGGAAAGATAGAATGGAGGTTGTATTAGAAGACAATGGCTTGAAGGAATTCACTGATCAAGAAATCCCAAAGCCAGCTTCAACTAATGCACAAGAGTTGGTTGAGTGGAAGAAGTGTGTGGCGAAGGAAAGACAGATCATCCTTGAGGGAGTTCAAGACCATATTGTCTCGAGTCTCCATGGGAAGGATACTCCATTTTCAATGTGGAAGACATTGAAGGACCTCTACCAGAATAGTAGCAACCAAAGGAAATCGACACTCAAGGATAAGCTTCGAAGGATCAAGATGGAGAAGGGTGACACTATTTCCACATATTTGAACAAGCTCACCACCTACAGAGATGAGCTTGGAAATGTGAGAATAACTACTGCCAATGATGATATGGTGAGCCTCGCTCTCCTTGGCCTTCCAAAGAGTTGGAATAGCTACCAGGACTCTATGAATGGAAGGGAGAAATTGTCAGATTGGGAACAACTATGGTCGAATCTTATGTAGGAGGAGCACACGAGATGGTTTTTCATCCAAGAATGATGATGAAGAAAATTTTGCCTTAGAAAGTAAGGCAAGGAAAGGGAAGGGGAAGGCTTCCATTTCAAATTGAACTCTTATCATGGAGGGAAGAAGGGTGACATGTCTAATGTAAGATGCTTTAATTGTCACAATATGGGACATTATGCGACTAATTGCCCATCGAAGAAGTCCAAGAAGGGATCCTTGGAAGGATCGGAAGGTGAGGCATTAGCCTCTCAGTTCGAAATGGACTTTACCCTGATCACATGCATGGTGTATTCGATGATGGGTTGTGTCTGGTATCTTGACAGTGGAGCCTCATTCCACGTGACTGGTGATAAAAAATTATTCAATGCCTTGGAGGAGAAAGACCTCAAGATGTGCACAGAGATGGGTGAAGACGGAAGGTATAGTGTTTCAGGAGTGGGCAAGGTTGCCTTTTAGAGGGAGCATGGAGCTCCTCTCACCTTGACAGATGTGATGTATGTGCTTGGACTGAAGAAGATCTTGGTATCAGTCGACTGAAGAAGAACTTGGTATCAGTCGCGATGTTGGAGGACAAAGGCTATGATGTTGTCTTCAGTAAAGGAAAGGCGTTCCTAAGATGCATAGCCATGGGTTAGACCAAGAGGATAGGGATTTGCGTGAAGAATCTCTATAAACTAGAGGTAGATGATTGTGCAACATTGAGTATTGTTATCACTCAGGTTTTCCCCAAAGTTGTAAGAAAGGGAAATGAGGCCTAGGTAACCACAAACCAATCTTTTAGATACAGAATCTAGCCAATCTGTATCCAGAGAGGGCTCTCTCTTTATGATTTAACTTTGTTTTGAAAGGTATTAGGCTAGTTATGAGGTTCAAGGGTTTTGTTTGATTTTTGGGTGGTGAGATTCAATAGAGCAGAGGTGTAAGACTGAGGTTTAGTCCATTGGGCTAATGGAGTCAATTGAGGATGGCTTTCTGGATTTGGTTTTTGTTAGGCTCCTATACCAATAGGTTTCATCTTTCATGATTGACAGTGGAAGGGCTAAATATGTTCATCATTGTAGGCTGCAAAGGTTCTATATTTTGTGTACATACTATGAAAATTAAAAAATGAAAAGAGGGTATGCCTTAAAAGAATAATCAAAAGGCAAGAAAATCAAATGATCAAAAGAAAAATGAAAATGAACCCCAAACTAAAGGCTAGGAAAGTGGTCAGTCAAAATGCCACTACTATCTTTTGGCAGTGTCCCACTCTACAAATACTGCTGCTAATCATACTAGATGGATGGCCCAACAGTCTAATCTGGACCATGCCATGTTTAAATTGCTTGTTGCAGAATAGAGAATGTTTCCTGTCCAAACAGCTCAAGCTTGGCAGATGACTAGCTAGGTAGAGAAATGGAGGAGCCCAACTACTTAATCTGGGTCCTTGGAAGAAATAAGGGTAGATTTAGATAGGAGGACAGTCAAAAGAAAAAGAGAACAATCAGGGTCTGCTAATCAAGTGCACCCACTTCAAGTGAAGAAAAAATGTTAGGATTACTAGGTTGGGTAAGTAGTGCAAGGTTGCAGAAATGAAGGGCCATCACCAATTGGCTTATCAAGTACAAGA
>APFE030519282.1:0-15046 GCA_000404065.3 Pinus taeda
GTGGAAAAAATATAACACAACCCAACACTAACAGCCTTAGAGTTCTCAAGTCTGCTCCTATGGGGGGGTTTTTGGGAAGATTCTTGACTATTGAGCTGACTGTCTCCTTGATTGCTTTAAGATCTAATCAAACAGGTGAGAGGGATTCTTTTCATTTTTATAGATTCTCTTGTTCCTTTCTTTCCATATGTTCCAAATAATAAAACTTGGCATGAGAGCCCAAGCTAGGTTGAGAACTTCATTATTTGAGAAATTTCTCCTCCATTTGTTAAGGGTGTTGGTAATACCCACCTTATCCCTGTCAGACTATTGAAAGATATTGGCAGAAGCATCCCATAGTCTGGAAGTGAAATTACAGCTGTTGAGAAGATGTTCCATAGTTTCCTCTTGGGCGTTACAAAGCTGGCATATAGAAGGACCAAATATTCCCCTCTTTCGAATGTTGTCCCAAGTCAAGATTTTATTTTGCAGAACCAACCACATGAAGAGTTTAATCTTCATCCAACCTTGATGTCTCCAGAGGTTTAGCCAGGTTCTGTTCAGAGCCTTGGTAACCAGCTCAAGGAGAATACTTTTTGCCTCCTTAATGTTGAAGATGCCTTTACTATTGTTTCCCCATCTGAGTTGGTCTTGCCCTTCAGACACCAAGATCATATGTTGTTCCAATATTTGACCAAGAGCATTAACTTTTGTTTCCAACATTCTATCATTCCTACAGTCTATCTCCTTCCAAGTCCTCCATTTCCCAGTGTTGTGGGTATAATCCCAAAAATCTTTCACTCTAGTTAGACCTTGGGTGTCCGTTTCATGCTTAAGGTTCCAAAAATCCTCTCTTAATAGTTTTAGTTCTTGTTTCCATTTGTCCTCCCAGAAAAGAGCAAGGTCTCCATCTCTGATTTCCCGAAAGCTATTTCATTGAACTAAACCTTTGTTCCCCCAAGCTTTATTCCAGATGGCAGAGCCTTTAATGTTACCAGACATCCTTATGAGAATAGAGTGATTCCAGGATTTAGCGTATTTTTCTTTCCATATGCTTGCCCATTGTGCCTTGGGATTTTTGACCCACCTCCACTAGAGTTTGGCCCCTAGGACCTTATTTAGGATCTCCTGGTCATCTAGGCTGAGAGCCACATGATTCTTGGGTTTATAGATTTTTTCCCAAGAGACCATGGCCCACTTCTTTCTAGCATCCTCCCTACCCCAGAGAAAGTCTCTTTTGATGTTTCTGAATTGTTGTAGAACTCCCTGAGGGGTTGGAAGTGCCGATAACAAGAACAATAGAATTGATTGGAGCACCGCCTTTGTCAGCACGAGTCTGCTTGCCAGGTTTAAGGATCTGCTCGAACAACTTTTGACTTTATCTTGCATTTTGTTGATCAGCGGTTCCCAAATGCTTTTTTGCAGGGGCTTTGCCGTGAGAGGAATTCCTAAATACTTTGAAGGGAGGGAGTCCCTATGAATGTGAAGAATTTTGGAGATATTTCTCTGAATAGCAATATGAGTATTAAAGAAAAAAAATTAGATCTGGAGAGGTTAACTTCCATACCTGAAGCCAAGGCAAAATCATACAGAATTTGTTTGTATGCCCGAGCCTCTTTGACAGTGGGGATACCCTGTAACATGGTGTCATCAAGAAATTGTTGATGAGTCAAATCCTGACCATTCTCCTTCAGTGGAAGACCTTGAATTTTGCCAGTAACTTTGGCATGCTTGATAGACTAGCCAAGACCTTCCATCATGAGTATGAATAGGAAGGGAGAAAGCGGATCCCCCTGCCTCAGCCCTCTTGAAGGAAGAAAAATCTCATAAGGAGAGCCATTAACCAAAATTGAAAAGCTGGAGGAGGTTACCAAGGCCATTACCCATTTGATCCAATTGTGATCAAAACCAAATGCCTTTAACACTTACCTGATAGAGGACCAGTTCACTTTGTCATACACTTTTGCTATATCCAGTTGCAGGATCATACCAGCTCTCCTTGTGCTGGTTAAAGAGTGAACCACCTCATGAGCTTGAATAATATTGTCCAGAATTTGTCTGCCTTCAACATATCCTGATTGTTCCCCCGAAATTAGGGCAGGTAGCAAAGATTTAAGTCTGTTGGCCACAACCTTGGATATTATCTTGTATACCACATTGCATAGTGGTAAGGGTCTATACCTTTCTGGTGCTTGAGCATTTTCTTGTCTAGGGATTAGGGAGATGAAGGAGGTGTTGAGAGCTTTCAAGATTGTTCTATTTGTCCTAGAGTCTTCCACCACATTCAAAATATCCATTTTTACAATAGTCCAGCAAGCTTTAAAGAAATCAAAATTGAAGCCATCTGGGCCTGGTGCTTTTCCATTCTGCATTTCGTTGAGAATTTCCCTAGCCTCTGCTTCAGTCATTGGTCAATTGAGGTTGAAATTGTCCTCTCTAGACACCAGCTTAGGTATATGCCTTATTAATTCCTTGATATGATGATCTCTTTCTGGATTACTTTCCATGGCTATTTCTTGGAAGTGTTGAACTATCTCCGCCTCTATCTCCACATGAGTTTGTAGGAGCTATCCATCCTCCTTTCTTATTGTAGAAATTATGGTGTGTGCTCTATTTGCCATGGTGGATCTGTGAATTTTTTTTTTGTTACGCTCCCCTTCTTTTAGCCATTGGACTCTAGATTTTTGTCTCCAGAATATTTCCTCTTGTTTACACAGGTTTTCCCAGTCTAGGTGATGTTTCTCCACTAGATCATTTTTGTCTTTATCGAAACCTTTCAAGATCATAGTTTGGTTGAGTATCTGCATTTTGATTTCGACTGATTTCTTTTCCACAAAGATATTGCCAAAATCTTTCTTATTCCATTCCTTAAGCCTCATTTTTATGTGCTTTAATTTTTTATGAAGCATGAACATTCTGGTTCCTTGAATCTGAAGATCTTCTGCCCACCATTTTCCAATATTACTGATGAAATCTGGTTGTGAAAGCCAAATATTTTCAAATCTGAAAGGTCTGTTTTGGGGGGTACCTATACCCTAGATCACCATTAGAATTGGCCAGTGGTCTGAGCCTCCAACGGGAAGAACACTTGCTGCTATTTCCTTTTCTAATAGCATTAGATCCTCAGAGATAATGAATCTATCTAACTTGGAGGCTACCTGAGACTCCCCACCTCTCTTGTTATTCCAAGTGAAGAGGCCATTGTTGGTTTCCACATCCACTAGTTTCATATTCTCTGAAAAGATTTGAAATTGTAAAGAATATTTACTAAGTGCTCTAGTTCCCCCTTTGTTTTCCGAAAGTGATTTTATCATATTGAAATCCCCTCCCAAGATCCAAGGTATTTCTGCATGTTTCTCCTTGAGATTCTCAAGGGAACATGTTAGCCTGAGTTTCTCCTCTATCCTTTGAGGGCCATACACATTCGTGACTAGATAGGTACTCCTATCTCCTACAGGCTGAATTACTACTGATAAATAGTTCCTTGTAGCCTCTGCATCAATTATTGCATTTCTTTGCGAGTTCCAAAGAGTGAGAATACCTCTTGCCGTATTCTTTGCTTTGACTTCTAGATATTCAAACCTACTGAGCCATTTGTTGTGTATTTGCCTTAACTTTTGAATGGAGCATTTCATTTCCTGTATAAAAATTATATCTAGAGCTGTCTGTTTCATTCTATTGCTAATCAATCTCTATTTTCTTTTACTGCCTAGTACCCTAATATTCCAAGAAATAAACTTCATGATTAAATATTTGTGAAGGAGTAACTGGTAAGGTCTTTCATCTTACCTTAATCTATCATGAGCTTCCCACACTCCATCAATAGCTCATTCTAATTTTTTCTGCCTCTCTTTTTTCCTAGATTTCTGGGTGCTAAACCCGAAGTAGATTTTAACATTTTCACTCCTTTGCTACTCAACATGCTCCTGTTATTAGCTCCCTCTGAACCCTTTTCCTGAGTTTTCCATAAACATAATTGTTGTATTCTATTGAGCTCCTCCTGAGGTAATGATTCTACCCCACCAGAATTACCCTGTATTAAGAATCCTTCCAAATCTAGGTGCTCTCTTTCAAGGATCTCCTATAGCTCTGTTTCCTCCAGTTCCATCTCACTCTGAGTCATTTCTTGGTCCATCTCTAGTTCTGTATCACTCAACATGGTCCTTGTCTGCTTATCATTTTCTTGTGTTTGGTCATGATTTTCACCTTTTTCCTTCTCTCTTGTACTTCCTTCAGTTGCTTGATCTTTTGTTGTTCTTTCTTCTTCCTCTTCCAAAACTTGGAACTGGTTGTGCCTAACCTGTTGTCCCTCCTTTTGTTGTAACTTTTGCCATTTTTTGTTGCCTTTTACTTTATGTACCACCTTGTGAAAGCTGTCCGGGTCTTTCGTTGCATTAGGTTTTCTTTTATTCTCTGTTTTGCCTAAAGGGCAATCCTTGAGAAGATGGCCATGTTCATGGAATCTATGACCTCTGAACGGGATATGCTCGTAGTCCACCATTTGAACTCATTCTTCATCAAAACCTTGCAATATAACTTCATTTGGAAGAGCTCCTGATAGATCCATTTCAACACATATCCTAGCAAAGGAAGTGTATTTTCCCCTTCTTGTAGCTTCTGAAGCTTTGACAAACCTACCTATTTTATTGCCTATGGTAGCAAACACTTCAAGTAGCCAGTAGTCCAAAGGTAGAGAATAGAGTCTTACCTAGACCGGGACTGAAGTGAACGTTTCTTGTTCTAGGACAAAGTTCATCTTCCAAGGCCTTATATAGAGACCTGCTACAACATAGAAGTGGGGCCCTCCTTCAAACACTCTGTCTTTATCCTTAAGACTAGTGAAAACCACGGTAAAAAAATCCTTTGACCCAAGGTGTAGCTCAATGCTCCCTTTAGGTTTCCAGTGGTATTTGATCCATGTTTGTAAATTTTTTTCTGTGGGCCATAGTCCCATGAATTTGCAAATGATTGCGTAGGTTTGCATGTGCTCCCTGTGCGCTTGTAGAGCTGGATTATTTAATACAACTCTGTGTGTTATGGCAGCTTTGGGTTTACAAGGTCCCTTATGCTTTTTCTCTTTTGTTTCCTGTTGTTTTTCATCTTCCTCCTTGTCTTTAGTGCTGTTGTTCTGTTTTATTTTTGCAGCTTCTTCCTCCTTTTCCCGGTTACTCATTCCTTCTCCCAAAACCTTTCTGACCTTTTCTGGAGGCTTCTTGCCCTTGTTGGCCACCACCTCCTTGTAGGAGGGAGGAGATATCCCTCCTCGGCTTCCCTCCATGGATGAAAACTCCCTCTGCAACTCGAATCCCTTGTCGGTCATTTAATTTCCCGCTGCGCCTCCTCCTATATAAAATCTCAATATTTATGATTTATTATTATAATACTCAAAATATATTTTTAATTTATTAATCATATAAATCTTATCGTATGTTTATAATATATTGTTACATTAATAAAAGAGTAATAATATTGTGCGATAAAAATAGTGATAATAATTAGATTATTATTTTTATATTGAAAATTGTGTTAATTTTAGTTTTTGTTAATTCATGGATGTTTTGAGATAATTGACATGGCTAACGTTTGACTTATAAAAGTTGTCAAGATTATTATCAGAAGATTATATCAATGGTGAAGTCAACTAGTCTTCAATATCATGTGAATTTTACCCAACAAAATTTTGAATCAATAACTTTTATACTAAGAGTGAGTTACGTCATTTGAAATATAATTAATTTAATATAATAATAATTATATATTTCTATACATATTAATAATAGTAATAATAATTTAAAATAGTAATATTGATATATATATATATATATTATATATATATATATATTATATATATATAAAAAATATCATATCTTTTTAAATTTTAGTAATGTGAGATGTATCATGAAGTAAGCATTTTTATGCTTATTATCGATTGATGCTAATAAAAATTACTAGCCATTTAATTTATATGACCATGCTAGGTTATTTAATAATTATGTAGATACATGTGTGTATTTTGAAATAGAGGTTTAAATATTCTAATTTAATCATCGATAATTTATTTAACTTTCACATAATATTTTATTCTTAGTTGTTGTCACAAATCAATGGGTGAGACTGATCTCAAAGGTAGTTATGCTCTTTCGAACCTTTTAAATAAATTGATCAATTACAAAAAAGTTATAAAAAATATATGAATATGACAACTTATATTTTTTGCATTTGGTATTAGTAACCCATGATATTGGTCCATGGTATTGTAACAATGTTTGTTTACAAAATCTCCATGATAAAAAGTAAGGTTTAATCTCCGTCATAAAAAATATTGTTAAATTTTTCTTAAATTTATATATATCTAACTCATGTATTAATTTTTTTATAATTAATAATACTTTAAAATAAAATCAGAGTTTAGTTAACCTATATGTTTTTTTTAAAATCTTAGTCATGTAAGATAAGTGTTTTGATGTTTATCAACATAGAGTCCTGATGATGAACCACACTTCTTAGTTCAAAAGGGGTTGACTCATGAAATTGAAATGTGATTTGAAGATTTAGCTCTTAATCAATGTGAATCACACGAGTTTACATTCTCAAAAATTTACTATTTAATTTAATTTAGTTTGTATAATTTTATTCATTTTATATATATTCATTTTTTTCTCTTATAAATATCAATTTTAGTATAAACCTTTTAGATTATGTGCATTTTTACACTCATCTTTATGTGATAGTCATTTTCACATAAAATAAATTTATTAGTCATTTATATAATTAGATGAATACATATGCCTATATAGAGATGGAATTTGACGGCAAATTACCTATCATGGGGTGATTTGCCCATCAAATATAGGTAAGAAATTTGCAAAACGATCAAGTTTCTTTGTTGAAACTATGAATATTGGTGGGAAGGTGTGGAAACTGTCAAATTTGACGGGTGTATTAGTTTTGAAATACCAACCCTTACTTGGTATGGTGTGGAAACTGTCAAATTTGACGGGTGTATTAGTTTTGAAATACCAACGCTTACTTGGTATGTCAAACTATCAAATTTGACGCGCTTATCGGTTTTGAAATTCCAACCCTAGCTTGGTATCTCAAAAATAATGAATTATATAGAAAATAAATAGTATGAATTTTTTTATCTAATTTTTATAATATATTATGAAAAAATAATTATTAATTTTGTTGGTGGGGAGGTGCGGACATATGTATCCGTTTTGAAAATCAACCCTGGCTTGGTATCTGAAATTGTCAAATTTGATGGTGGTATCAGGTTTTGAAATTCCAACCCCTTGCTTTGGTATCTCGAAAATCATGAATTATATAGAAAATATATGGTATGAATTTTTTTATTTAATTTTATAATATATTATGAAAAAATAATTATTATATTTTGGCAGTTTTAATTGAATTGACTATTCAAAAAATTATATGAAATGAGTTATAATTTTTTAGCATATTGTATTGATAAATCATGGTATTGACCCATGGTACTCTAAATAATTGTTTTTAGTTAATTTTTATTATTTTTTAATTCTAGCAACCTAGGACATGTATTAATACGTCAATATTTTAATGCTTATCTTTAAAAAATGTTTATCCACATTTACTAACAACTAAATCTATATAACTTCACCCGTCCTACCTGTGTTTAGTTATTATCATCTTAACTTAAGAGGTTGTTCGAAGGTTTAGCCAGGTTGTTTGGATGCTCAGGCAGGCATGTGTGTTGGAGTCACGATTGCCGTTACACCAAAACCCCCAAGTGTTAGTAAACAGACATATCGCTAGATTCTTCTACACCGCCATTAGTTTCTAGATCTCTAGAATTCTAGATCTTTCTACACCGCCATTAGTTTCTAAATTATTCCAGATCTCCATCTGAATCACATACAGGATTCTAGATCCTTCTTCTACGTCTATAAATTTGTAATTTCTCTAGCCAGGTATTGCAACCCAAGGTCCAGCCGTATTATGTCATGCAAAGTGATTTCTGTTTTCCTGTGATTGTTTTATCTATTCGGCTGTTTCTGATTGAGTAATCTTGTTGTTTCTACATTTGTCGGTCTCTGAAGATAAATCCACTGTGTGTTATGTATACTCTGGTATAACAATGTGATGATTCCCTCCATTTTTTGTTTTAATGCAATGGTGTTTTCCAAATGAAAAATCTTCTTTCTTCATGTCAATGTAATTAGTTTAGCTTCCTCTATTTAGTTCTGGTCATCTTAACTTACCTTGATGTTTGGAGGTTCAGGCGAAAACTCTTATTTCTTCATATCAATGTAATTAGTTTAGCTTCCTATGTTTAGTTGTTATCATCTTAACTTGCCTGGTTGTTTGGAGGTTCAGGCAGGTTGTTTGGATGCTCAGGCAGGCATGTGATCATTCCCTCACCTGGTTGAGGTTGTTTAGAGGTTCACGCAGGCATGTCACCATTCCCTCCATCATTTTTTGTTTTAATGCAATGGTGTTTTCCAAATGAAAAATCTTCTTAATTAGTTTAACTTTCTTTTCATTGTGACGAATAAATTATGAAGTAGCATATTTAAATGCTTTGGTGTTGAAAGTGCACTTAGTGGGAAAGACTTATACCCTAATATTTCATCGCTGATTTTGTACTTTTTTCGGAAGAAAAGACGGAACTTTCATTCATTAAAGAGAGAAAGTTTTACAATGACTGATTCTGTACTTACCAGGTTCTCGATCCACTTCACATATAGAGAAACTTGCTCATATGTGTTTTCAGTGCAGGTATCTGAAACAAAAGAGGGGACTAGGCTTCGTAAATCACATCCTATCTTTTAGATCTGGACGGGAAGTCTTTTGATCTGCAAAGAATGGAGGGACGCGGGGAAATTCCTTCAAGCTCGTCATTTCCTGACAACTCTCTTATTGGCCAAACAGTTGATGGTGTTGTGGAAGGCTCATTTGGTAGTGGGTACTTCGTGACATTGAAAGTGCAAGACACTGGTAGAGTCTTGCGTGGTTTTATTTTTAACCCAGGAACGCCAGTGCCGTTTTCGAACATTGCACGTCGAGGAGCTGGGACTGGCTCAGATCCACCAAATAGGAGATCGATAAACTCTGAAACACCTCGCAGTCTTGGCCAGATTAATGAAGACCATGTTTTCTCTCAGCAACAAATACCAAATCCCATTGAACAGGAACCATACATACCCGAACCATACGTACCCGAACCACTACCTTACATAGATATTAATGAACCTCTCTTTTCTCTGCTGCAGTCAATTCCCACACCCTTTGGCACTGTGCTAAACCATGAAGAGCCATTGCCCCACCCTGGAGATCATCATGAGTCAGAGCTGAACATTGAGCATCGAGCAGCTGAGACTAGCTCAGATCCACCAGATAGGAGATCGATAAACTCTGAAACACGTTGTCATCTTGGCCAGATTAATGAAGACCATGCTTTCTCTCAGCAAGAAATACGAAATCCCATTGAACAGGAACCATACATACCCAAACCACTACCTTACATAGATCTTAATGAACCTCTCTTTTCTCCACTACAGCCCATTCCCGGATCCTCTGGCACTGTGTTAAACGATGAAGAACAAATCCCCGACTCTGGGGATCATCATGAGTCAAAGGTGAACGACGCTGAACCAATCCCCGACTCTGGAGATCATTATGAGTCAAATGTGAACGACGCTCAAAATGTTGAGGAGACATAGAGAGCTGCTGAGGCACGGCACTTTTTCTCTCACTGGCCAGGGAGATGGTTACATCTAGTTGTTGTGGAGGCATAATAGTCTCGCTGTTGTATGCACTTTTTAAGTCGAAACTAGTTTAGATGTCACAATAAAACTAGTATTTTGTGCAATTTAACTCATTATTTTATTATGTAAAAGTTGGGTGAATTTTATTATTTAAAAGTTCGGTGTATGTCCATTACTTGGAAATTGGGTGATCTTCAAGCTCTGCTAGCTGGTTCTTCTATCATTGGAATGTTGTCATTGTTGATGTCTTCCATAGTTTGTTTTGGTAATAGCTTTGTTTATGTTGTTAAATGAAATAGTGTTATTGTTATTCGTGATAATGATATTGTGAATTTATAAATTAGGTTTTTTTTCACTTATAAATAGTTTGATTATTTAATTTATAGAAAATTATTTGATATATTATATTGATTAACATTTATAGCTATAATTTTGATTTTTTTAATATTTAAATGGGAAATAATTATAATAAAGTGTTTAATAACACATATGTAAATTATATATTTATTTATTTTTCAAAAAAATAAAAATTGTATTATAAATTTCTTTAAAATATAAGAACTATATATATTAGAAATTATTATAGCTAAGATTGAGAGAATAATTTTTACGACTTTTTCATACTAGGAACAAGTATAATTACTAAGATTTTTGAAAATGTATATTTATAGGTAGTTATTTTATTTACAGATAATTTTATTTCTATTTTAAAATGGATATATCATATTTGTAAACTTGAAGAGTTTAAGCACAAAAAAAATTGGACATCTCTTATACGGTGCCATAAAATACCTGTCAACACAATTATAAACACATGTATGAAGTCCTAATCATATTATAAAATAGTGAACATCAATTAAAAAAATCATAATAAATAGTTATTCTTCAGCCTAAGGTTTAACAAAATGTGCTGATCAATGTGAATTTTCATGGCAACTCAACAATTTTCATCCATAAAAGAAATTGGAAATTTTCCGGATATGAGACAATTTTCAAATAAATTAAGGCTTGTCAAGTCAGTGTAATCATTAAGGAGGGTTTTAAGACAATATTTGAGACAATTTTTGGGTAAATTGTCTTAACTTAAGACAAAAAAATTGTGTATTTTATTAAATATTGTCTTTAAGTGGCCTCTCAAAAATTATTGTCTTAAAAAATATTGTCTTAAAGATTATTGTTTTAAAGATTATTGTATTAAAAAATATTGTCTCTATAAAAACAATATATAACACAACCATTATTGTCTCTTAGGAGACAATCTCATTTTTGTCTCTCTAAAGACAACACTCTGATTAGAGATAATATGTCTTTAATACTAGCTATTGTCTCTCTAGAGATGATAAGATTTTTATTTAAAAATCACTTTTGTCTCTTTACAGACAATATAAAACAATGAATCCAGAAATATCTCACCATGGAAATATATAGATATAAAAAAAATTTAATTAAAAATGAACTACAAAATAATTGATTAATTCACATTAGCCCATAAAGGAATCTAACGGCCAACCTCCTACAATGCTCTTCCATTGAGCTAGCACACTTTAAAAAATTATGTGAAGAGTTATGGAAATCCTTAAAATTATGTGAAGAGACATGGATTGCAAGTACCATTAAGACCTTTGAAGGGAGTGCCTTAAAGGATTCTCAAGTGATAGATTCATGTGTGGTGAGCAGCTCAAAGTGTTTGGGAGATGTAAGGTTGGTAAGACACTGGGTACCGTTTTGCTTTTTTGGGGACAAGGTAGATCTCCTTTTCAAGACAAATTACTTCTTATCTTTTGAAATGCATTTTGCTGTATAATTGAGTGGATTTTAAATAAATTTATTGGATAATTGAATGAACCAACATCTCAGCTAACATGCATCCACTTCAATTTTGAATTTAGGTATATATTTTAACTTAGAATTTATGGAAGGCTGAGTAGTATGGTCTTCCATGCTAATCTTGTGAAGTGATGTTCCAGAAATTAAATTTGTTAGTTTGGTTGTGTAGGATCTTCTGCCCAACCTCAGTAGTTGGAACTCTCCTCCACGTGTAAGTTCAGAAGAATAAAAAAAGCCTTAAATTTTTGTTATCATCTTTCCAAGCTAATAATAATATTAAAATCTTGTATGATTCATCTCAACTTCATTGTTTTTCTCTTTGAAAACTATTTTATGTAATAAAATTATGGATTGAGAATAAATCTATTGGTGTATGTTATAAATTGCAAACAATAATAAAACTATGATTCCTATGCAAATCATAATTGGTTAAGGACTTTGGCTACCCTACATGATTGTTTCACTAGTCATTTTACCATGCCCAAGGATTTCGTTGGGTTTCCCACTCCATAAATAAAGACTGATAAGGTTTTGTTTTGCAAAATTCTTAAGGAAGGATGGCTTAAAAGATGCATTTTGTTTGTTAAATAGAGTTCAAGACTCGTATCATTTTATACTATGGTGCAGTTTAGTCTTATCACAAACACCATCAATTATTATAGAAAGCTAAATTCAAGATTTTGGCTTAAATGTTAGTTTATTTTTAAGGAAATTAACATTATGAAAATTTTAAATTTATAATAATAGAAATGAACATACATCTCCACATCTTACACCCATATCTACCCACCCAAGACCATAGATCACCTTGTTTCTCAAGAAAATCATGGACAAACATAACCTCTTTTACTAGCATAATCAATTAAAAGTTTAAATTGCTTGATATTTCTTGTAAGGAGGAAGAGTAGACTGATTTACATGATATTGTTTTTTATATAAAAAAAGAACTAAAACTTGCTACTGAAATAATCAATTAAAAGTTTAAATTACTTAATATTTCTTGTGAGGAGGAAAAGTAGATTGATTTACATGCTATTGTTTTTTATATAGAAAAAGAACTAAAACTTGCTCTCTTCCATATCTACTGCTATAAATAGAAAATTTCAATGACATAGGGACATTAAGTTCATCTTTCTGTATCAACAGAAAAACTCAATGATATGGGCACACTAAATAGTAGTTTCAATATCCACTGTTGAAATAAAAAATCTCAAGGACTTAATATCAGAGTTCGTAGAGTGGAGAACATTGGAAATATTTGCTGATAGAGCTTTGAATTTTGGACATTTCAAATTTAAATAAATAAAGTGTGATGTGTTGTTATGTATATATTATGTAGCTTTTCCTCTTCTTGGTCTTCGAGATCAAACAGATTATTTTGTCAGATGTCTAAGGGTTCCTGCGTCCACTCTGCCGAGTATATTTGAGCTCTCCTCACATCTGCAGGAGCCCCCTTCTAAGGACATGCTTAATTAGTTATGTAAATTGATGACAAATTAGTCAGCGGATTTTGTGTTCTATGCAAAATTAAGGCAACCAATTGCTAGGGTGGTCAGTGATGGAAATTAGTTGTAATGCCAGTAGATTTATTTTAGAATTGATTGATAAACATTTTAGTAATAATCTTACTATATAAGAATTTAGTTAATGGTTCAATAAATATATGAGATTTGCATCAGTTTTTAGCTCACACATTAACTGTATTTTTTTGTTTTATTTTTCTTATATGTATTTTTCTTCATAGTATTGTTGGCTTATCAGTTGGTTGGAAATAAGTCATTTGATATTCTACAAGTGGTATCCGAGCAGGTAAAATTGTTTTGGGTTAAAGTTGTATTGTTGGAATTTCGCCAAAGTTAATCATGTCGAATTCTAACCAAATGCTAGTTCCAGAATTTGATGGGGATGATTATGATTATTCGTGCATTAATATGCTAACCTTTTTGATTGGAAAATATTTGTGGGAGATTGTTGAATCGGGATATGAGGAGCAAGCTGATTGGAATGCCCTTACAGGCAATGAAAGAACAACAAGAAAGGAAGCAAGGAGGAAGAATGCTCAAGATTTGCTTCACATTCAGATAGCTCTTGGTAAGAGCTTATTTCCAAGAATATTAGGAGAAAAAAATTCCAAAGCTACCTGGGAGACTCTACAAGAAGCTTACCAAGGCAGTGATCAAGTTAAGGTGGTCAAGCTTTAGACATTGAAGCAAGAGTTCGAGAATTTGAAGATGCAAGAAGATGAAAGTTTGAGTGACTATTGTGTGAGAGTCAAAGATGTGGTCAATAAAATGGCTACAGTTGGAGAAACTACAAGTAATGAAGTTGTAATTAAAAAATTATTAAGATCTTTAACACATAGATGGAATCATGTTGCAATAATCATGGAAGAAAGTAAGGATTTGACAAAACTACAGTTTGATCAATTGGTTGTATCTTTGATGTCTCGTGAAAAAAGATTGAAGGACAATTTTGAAGGTGTAGAGAAAGCTTTTCCCTCTAAATTACAAATTACAAAGAATGAAGATGCAAGAAGCAGTAGTACCAAAAGAAATCAAGGTCAAGGTAAATGGCAAAGCCAAAATCATTCAAGAGGTAGAGGAAGAGGTTGCTCAAGTGGAAGAGGTAGTTTCAGAGGAAGAGGTAGAGGCAGATTTGATAAGAGAAATGTTCAATGTTACTATTGTAACAGGTATGGTCACTTTGAAAGAGAATGCATATTGAAAGAAGGTAAAGATGCTAATTATGCTAAAGAAGTGGTTAGTATCCTCCAAATCACTTATTTTTATCTTATGCCAAAGGTGAAAATACTAGTAAAGATGTTTAGTACCTAGATTCTGGATGCTCTAACCATATGATAGGGAATGAAAAGTTGTTTTCAACAAAGGTTGGAAATTTCAAATTGAAGATCCAGCTTGATGATGATAAGTCATTGGAGGTTGTTGCAAAAGGAGCTATGGAAGTCCAAACAAAAGAAGGTATAAAGAGTATTCATGACATTTATTACACTCCACAATTGAAGCATAATTTGTTGAGTGTTGGGCAGCTATGTGAGAAAAATTATAAAGTAGTCTTTGAAAATAAGACATGTACTATCTATGATAATAATAAGGGAAAGAGGGTGATCACTATTGTGCCTATGGCAAGAAATAGGATGTTTCCATTGAGGTTTGATGAACATAAAACAATCTTGCAAATATGGCTTATGAGGATTCAAGTTGGTATGGCATCTTAGGTATGGGCATTTAAATTTTCAGAGTTTGAAGTTTCTAACCTCACATGCATTAGTTTCTGGTTTGCCCAAGGTAGAATAGCATAAGGAGGTTTGTGAAGGATTTGCTAAAGGAAAGCATGCAAGGGAAAGGTTTCCAAAGGGTAGTGCATGGAGAGCTCATCACCCACTTTAGCTTGTTCATTCACACATATGTGGTCCTATGCAGACTAAGAGTTTGGGTAAGTCATCATATTTCATCACTTTTATTGATGATTACTCA
>APFE030519286.1:0-10113 GCA_000404065.3 Pinus taeda
GATTTTCCCCTGACCAGGTCTGAAGACCCTTGTGCCTTTTGCACTTCCCCCATTTGTACAGGAAACCCTTGTTTCCTTGTGATTTGATGTTCATCCCTTAGTTATGGCATCATGGAGTGAGCCTTGGAAGGAGATATGCTAGAGGGTTGAGGCGGGACGGATCCGGAAGGAGGCTGTGCTTGGAGCCTGCAAAGGGAAAATGAGCGAAAGGGACGTGAAGAAGGGTTTGGACCCTTGAGGAACTACTCGAATGTAGGACCTGAGGTACATCCTTCTTACTTTAGAATTAGCTTTTACTAGCATAATGGCTGTGTGTATGCATGTTTCTTTGTTTAGACAACTTTCAGTCTGCTAGGGTTCCACCCAAAAGCCCTAGGGGATAAAATCCCTCAACACCAAGAGTCAAGTGCTCGCAAGTTAGTCATTTCCATTGCGATGAACCTCGCCAGTGTCACATGCTTAGAGGAAATTGATGCACCTTGACTTAAGGAGTGCTCTAGGGGAAGGTGGTATTAGAGTGAAGCTCGTCACCTTCCCTAGAAGGTGTTTTCAAAGCTGAAGATTGTTGAAGTGAAACAATAGTAGCTAAAGAAATTTATTGATAGCTTGGTTCTCTTCACCACACTATCCCTGATGTGATAGGAGATTTTAGAGTAGATTTAACAATGGAGGTTGAGTTCAATGGTTCACTAGTAGAGAGAAGTGGTGCTCAAGATTCAAGCTTGATTGAATTAATTCATCACGTTCTTAATAAAGTTGAGTCTAATGGTCGAATATTGGATCGGTTAAAGACGCAAGTTGGTGATCTTGTGTCAATATTCCATTAGTAGTCAGAGACAATTGTGATATTGAAGAAATAAGTTTGACATGGTTCATCCAGTAATTAAATTAAGCTGAAGGTGAAGGAACCAAAATTGAATTATGGTACCATGTGTGTTGAGGTGATTGGAAATTTTTGTGGGATGTAGAGAAATATCTTAGAAAGTTGGGGGCATGCCTAGAGGAGGACAAGATTAGGGTTGCTACTACATATTTGATAGGAAATGTGAAGTTGTGGTGGAGGACTAGGGGAGAGGAGATTGTTGAAGGTCACATCCAAGATGACATCACTATGTGGGAAGATTCAATGAAGGAAACTTTGCACACACAATTTGGATCAAGGGATCAGACTTGGAGTGTGACTAATTCTAGGGAATTTGAGGTAGTCTAGTAGTATACAAGCTTACATTTGTGAGTATTTGGGTCTCATGTTGGAAATCAAGTATATGTTATATGGAGATAGGTTTTTTAACTGCATAATGAGATTATAGCCTTAGGCATAGACAAAGGTGTGAATGCAACATGTTCAAACACTTGCAGAGGCTATCATTGTAGTATATAAGCTTTTGGATTTCCATGTGAATGGGAAGACGGAAGGGAAAGACCAGGGTGGTGATAAAGGTAAGGAGAAGGTAGACAAAGGGAAATCATAAGTCTTCTAAATAAGATGGATTGACATAGAGCAATTTGGGGAAGTAGAAGAAGTATCTTTCATGTTGGATATGTAGAGAATATCATATGGTGAAGAATTGTATGTTGAAGTAGACCAGGGTTGTTGCTACATATTGATAGAAAATGTGAAGTTGTGGTGGAGGACTAGGGAAGAGGAGATTATTACTGGTCACATCCAAGATGACATCACTATGTGGGAAGAAATGAAGGAAGCTTTGCACACACAGTTTTGACCAAGGGATCAGACTTAGAATGCGACTAAGCTAGGGAATTTGAGGCAGTCTAGTAGTATACAAGCTTACATTTGTGAGTATTTGGGTCTCATGTTGGAGATCAACGATATGTTAGATGAAGATAGGTTTTTTAACTGCATAATGAGATTGCATCCTTAGGCATAGACAAAGGTGAGAATGAAACATTTTTAGACACTTGCAAAGGCTACCATTGTAGTATATAAGATTCTAGATTTCCATGTGAATAGGAAGACAAAATGGAAAGATTAGAGTGGTGATAAAGGTAATAAGAAGGTACATAGAGGGAAATCTTAAGTCTTCTAAAGAAGATGGACTGATGTAGAGTGATTTGGGGAAGAAGAAGAAGTATCTTTCATGTTGGATATGCAAAGAATATCATATGGTGAAGAATTGTTTGTTGAAGTAGAAGTTAATTCTAGTGTAACAAACAAAGAAGCCATCTATAAGAGTGATGTAGGTTTTGGGTGCAACTTCTTCAAAAGAGGCTACTCCAAAGCATAATCGGAGCAAGAACTAACTAAACTATGTGAGTATAAGTGTTGATGGGAGTTAGCAGGTTGTTTGAAAGATAACAATGCTACTCACAACTTCATAAGGGAGGATGTAGTAAGGATATTGGGATTGCAAATTGTTCTAGTCCATGTGTCCTTCAAAGTGGTGAACTTTGAGGATAGGAGATTTCTTAGGATGTTCTAGTTAAGGATATTAAAGTGGGAATCTTGAATCCACCATCATTTAGTTGGATGATTATGAGGTTGTATTGGGACAAGATTTCTTGATTGGAGAGAGAGTTTTGTTTGTGCCACACTTGGAGCATTTGTTCATTCTTTTGTGAGTAAAACTTGTGATTGTTCTGACCGTGCAGGCCATTTTAGATGGAGGTGATAGGATGATATTTATTTGTGTGGAGGAGAGACAACTCGATGACATAATTCTTAGGAGTTTGGATCATATGGACTCTATTCTTCTACAACATACTAGGATGATGAATGACTTGACAGAGATGGTTCTAAGTCTCACTAGGATACCTCAAATGGTTGATTTTGGACTTCAACAATTGAGTTTTATGACTTTGTTGACATTTATGAAGAGAAGTGTGAATTGATTATGGATCACCTTGATGATGGAGCTAAAAGGATTTCATTTGCATTTCGGGATGAGGTTCAAGATGATGAGCCTTGGTATAGATGAATAAGCAGGGAGCATGAGGAGTATAAAGAGACAATAGATTTAGATGGTTTCTCTAAGGATCCAGAGTTAGAGAGATTGATTGAGGAGAGTGAGGGTAGGAAAGGTTCCTATCCCACTTTATTGAGATACATTGTAGACATATATGGAGGTGTCATTATAGAAGCAAGAGGGCCATTTCTAGGATCAGATAAATTATATCCAAGAGAGAAATGTACATTTTCAGGAAGTAGAGTTGGACTATGGAGAAGTAGTCCCCGAGACTACCCCACTTCATCTTCTCTGTGAGCTCTTGGAGATGGGCTCGTTGTCCATTGCTCAGGGTGGTGAGTTCACTGAGTTTTCTGGGGTGCCTAACATAGGTACTTCTTGATGAGCATATTTGAGATGATGAGTATGTGTGGAGTTTTTTGGGATGGCAATAGGATGTGACATGTTTTCATTTGTTTAGGTGACGTGATTTCTTATGGAGCTGGTGCTATAATCATATTAACTACTTGATTATTTGATGACATATGGGGATCTTGTTGAGAAAACCACAGGGAAGTTGATTAAATGATTTTCTCTTAACTTGATAGGTTCTTGTGATGTTCTTTTACTTATTATGTTATATTCTTCTTCTGCTTATTATCATTATGTTATTTTATCATCAAACAAATATCATAACATGCAGATAAAAAAGGATAAAAAGGAAACCAAATGCAGGTACTTAGCCAGGGAAAACCTCTCCTAGAGAGGAAAACCCAAATGAATCTCTTCTTTTTTATAGAATTATTTTCAATGGACACTTCCAAGACCCAAGACCTAAAGACAAGACTTCCCAAGATCAAGCCAACCACCACAAAATGAGACCATTAACAAGTTTGACCTTACCAAAATGTATCTCTTTGAAATTTCATCCTTCTTAGATGGATTTGCAACTTCATCCTTCTCAGATGGGTAAGCAAATTTATCTTTCTTAGACATGTCTGCAACATCGCACAAATGATCAAGAGAAGAGTGATTTTAGTTATCTTTTCTTAGCTTAAGTTCCTTCCCTTTTCGCTGAGATAATTTCCTTCTTTTCATCTCTTCGCATTTCTTTTCTTTCTTGCAAATAAGATTAGATGAGTATGGATTATTGTTCTTCAAACTATGTCGTAGTCCTCTTATGTTTATAGGCTTTTCATGGGCTTGAAGGGGCCTCTCTAGGACGACTTGATCTTGGGGGTATCTTTGACCTTTCTAAAAATCAAAATAATGTTGTCTTTCTTATTACATGAGCCCATTTTGGTCTTTTACATCATGACTTGGACTTAGACTCAAGATAGAAACGCTAGAGCACACAACAGGTGATTTTACCTATCGACCAATGATCCAAGCATGAAACCCATTCTTTAAAAAGTTAATTTTCTTTTACACTAAAATTTCCTTTTCTTTCTTTTAATATAAGAATTACATTATGACACAAATGACAATTATGAAGACCGAAACTAGTTACAATTTTCAACAGATCCGATACATGTCATTCTTACAGGAGCATTCACAAATTCACAAGATTGATGCAATGCCATGAAATGAGAAGTCTTCACATGATTCGTGCATATGGGAGGTTGTTGGATGATATGAGATGTCATGTTGCTGAGCAATACTCTTGAGGATGCAACTCCTTTTGTGATGGATGAATTTCTAAGGGGGTTTTGTTGTCAAGGATGACAACATCATTATAGTCGGGGAGGATGTTAGGCATCCACACTTGAGCACCCAAAAGAACCATGATTTGGATGAGTAAAATCACAAGACAAGACGAGCATCACATGATTTGTATTTGTGTTTTCGTAGGTTTACATTGAAGAGACTTTGGAGTCTCGCATGAAATTTTTTTAATCAATGTTTTGGGCTAATTATCACAACCCATCATTAGAAGATTCTTCCGTGAATCTCCTAATGATGGGTTGTGATACTTGGCATGAAATGTTGATTAATTCTTTTATGTAGGACCCCAAACTCTCTTCATCACTTGATTTGCAATGATTATGAGACATTTTGGGGGTTTTTTTGTAATTGAGCCAAGAGTGCCAAAGTGGAATGAGGGCTCCCAAGTTAGCACGAGTGCACTGAAGTTGGAGTGGAACAACGATGCTTAAGTCAACATGAGTGTGCCTGAGTTGGCCCGATTTGGAGTGGAACAAGGGTGCCTGAGACGGAATGAGCACATCCAAATGACTAGTCATGAGATGGAATGAGTTAACGCAACCAAATTTGAGGTTTCTCACCTAAGTTTGTGATGGAACGAATGTTGTCTTGCTAGTTGAAATCAGTCTGCTCAACTACTCTACACATGGTGGCTGAGTATAAGTAAATAAGTGGAATAAACAAAATGGAGGAAGAATGAAGCTGAACAAACAAGGAATGAATAGATATAAGAACGACCACTTTTAAAAGTGAGTTGTAGGTCCAAATGAAGGAACACAAGATGCATGTGACTTATTCTACCTAGAAGATAAATAAGAGTTGAACTGAGGAGAACCAATCATGCACATTTGCTAGTGGAATGAATTAAAGGTCGAGTTCTAGGATTATAAGCATGCCTAAAGGAGTATAGGTTGAGTTGAGCAACTAACAAACCTATGTCAAGGAGCCTTGTGCCTGACTCATGCAAGGGAAGGTTGGAACAAGTTAGGGTGCTTTGCTTTTATATTTAGGACTTGGTTTTGGGAAAATCGTTGGACTGTTCTTATTGAAATTTTGGGTGAAGGTAGAGGGCCTAAATCTATGTAAGTTTGCACAACATTGTATTATAATTTGAAGACAATTATAATATAATTTTGAGGAAGGACTAAGGGTTCCTTTCTTTACAAGTGGTGTACATTTTGAGTAGTTTTGTATCATACTGTATGATTGTGACATTATATTGTAGTATAATAATAATGTGAAAGTGTGAACTCTTGTATATGGATGTAGGTGTTAATTGAAGTTTGATCATTATCTTGTGTTAAGATTGCATGTTGGATTCCACACATAATTGGGTCGAGAGGTGCATTCTACAACCCAATATGACCTCGATGTGTAAGTATGCCTGTGCTCAAAGTTAAATTTTAGCTAATGTCAGCCAACACAAAAATAAAAAATTAGAAATCTAAAAAATGTTAGACCTTATACTTTTGTGATCCATATTACAAATGAGAATGTCTTTCAGATTAATCACATCATTAGGATTTGGTCGGCATTTTGAACCAACTAATCTGGTTCATCCTAGGACAAAGGTGAAAAAATCAATCAATCCTAAAGAATAAATAGCAAATTAGAAATCGAAATAATCTAAATAATGTTTATGTTCATCTCTCCAATAAATAATAATAATGAAAAGAGAAAAAAATAATGTTGACAATGCAATTAGTTCATGTGTTTAGATAAAAAAAAAAATTACAATACAGTTATCTCATGGGTATTTTATTTTATCATATAAGTTGAATTGAATGGATCATAAATTTACCTTCAACAATTTTTTTTACCACATTAAAAATTCCAAATTAGGTAAAATTTTAAACATCTTTACTCTTTACTAAATCCACTACCATTTCTTAAATCAAAGTAAAAAGGTTAATTCAACACAAATAATCCAAAATCTTGCTCCAAAATCTTTTAATATTTCTTTCAGTATGATAATTTTTTTAGCGTATCCCCTATGGATATAATAATACTATACACATAAAATTCCAATTGTAACATGTAATATTCCAAAAAAATTATTCCCATTTGAGTTAGTTTTATATTATTGTTTAATCAGCCATGGTAAAACATCATAAATCTAATATTATTATTGGATATTCTAATAATTATTAAATCTAATATTAATATTAATATATTATAATATTATATTAAATCCCACTAATAACTTAATAATACAATATTAAATTTAATAATATCATTAATTATTTATTTTATTTTATTTATAGAATAATATATACATCCTAGATATGGGGAAAACCAATACCCTAGGAGTGGATAGAGTGGAAGAGGAGTGGAAAGAGGAGAGAGGAGAGTTGGAAAGGAAGGAGAGTAGGGGGGGAAGCGAGGATACATTAAGATAGGAGACCGCTGGTAGAGGAGGGGAGAGGACGTTTAGGAAGAAAGAATGGACGAGAGAGTTCGTATGCGTGGGGGGTAGATAGGGAATATGCACGAGCTAGGAGAGAGATGGAGAAAGATTGAAGGAAGGAGGGAGAGAACAGGACTGGAAGCGGAGATAGTGATAGAGTTGGAGAGAGAGAGAGAGAGTGAGGTAGAGGAGTGGAGAGAAGGAGAGAGAGGAAGGAAGATAGTGAGGAAACGAGAGAGAGAGAGAGGGAGAGAGAGAGAGAGAGAGAGAGAGGTAAGAAGAAAGACACATAGAGAGAAAGGTGGAGAGAGTGAGAGGGAGTTGGAGAGAGAGGGAGAGAGGAGAGCAAGAGGGAAGAGAGATAGAAGTGGGGAGAGAGGGATAGAAGGGGAAGAGAGAGAGAGTGAGGGAGAGTAAAAGGGAGGGAGAGATAGATAGATATGGAGAAAGAGTGTGTATGTTTTGGGGGTGATATAGAAAGACAAAAGAGAGACAAAGGGACATAGAGATATAGATAGAATGTGAAGAGAGGGAAGAAGGGAGAGAGAGAGAGGGAGAGATAGATAAATATGGAGAGAGAGATCATGTGTGTTTTTGGGGTGTGAGATAAAGAGACAAAGAAGGAGAGATAGAGAGATGTATAGATATAGATGGAGGGGGTAGAGAGGGAAGAATGTTTCTTGCACTAGATGCATTGATTCGAGTGCAGATGGTGATTTATAATCCTATTTTATTTCTTGCATTGAAAGAGATAAAAAAAAAATTAGAGGGGAGGGGAGTAATGAAGAGAGAGAGAAGGAGAGGAGTGAGATAGGGAGAGAAGGCTAAGAGAGAGAGAGGGAGACACAAAGATGGAGGGGGAGAGAGGAGGAGAGATAGAAGGAGAGAGGGAGGGAGAAAGTGATAGGGTTGGAGTACAAAGAGAGAGAGAGAGAGAGAGTTGGAAGGGGAGAGAGGAAGGGAAGAAGAAAGAAATAGAGAGAGAGAGAGGGAGTGACAAGGCAGAGATGGAGAGAGTGTGTGTATGTTTGGGGACAAGATAAAGATACAAAGAAGGAGAGATGGAGGAAGATATAGATATAGATGGATGAGGGAGAGAGGGAAGAAGATTCCTTACACTAGATGCATTGATTTTAGCATACATGGTGATCTATAGTCCTATTTGATTGATTGCACTAGATGCATTTATTTAAGTGTAGATCTTAATTTCTAATGATATTTGATTGCTTGCACTAGATGCATTAATTTCAGTGTATATGTTGATTTCTAATCCTATTTGATTGCTTGGACTATATGCATTGATTTAATTGTAGATGTTGATTTCTAATGATATTTGATTGCTTGCACTAGATGCATTGATTTCAGTGTAAATATTGATTTCTAATCGTATTTGATTGCTTGCACTAGATCCATTGCTTTTAATGTAGATGTTTTCTAATTCTATTTGATTGCTTGCACTAGATGCATTGATTTCAATGTAGATGTTGATTTCTAATTATATTTGATTGCTTGCACTAGATGTATTGATTTCAGTGCAGATGTTGATTTTTTATTATATTTGATTGCTTGCACTAGATGCATTGATTTCCGTGTATATTTTGATTTATAATCCTATTTGATTGCTTGCATTCGATGCATTGATTTCAGTGTAGATGTTTTTTCTAATCATATTTGATTGCTTGCATTAGATGCATTGATTTCAGTTTAGATGTTGATTTTTGATACTGGATGTATGATGGTACATTAATTTTAAAGTGATTGGATTAACAATGTGATTGATTTTAGTGTAAACACAAAAAAATTATTGACATGTGCATTGATTTTTGTGTTATAGTAATTCAACCTATTAATATTGGAGAGCAAGATAGAAAGGTAAAGATGTTTATAGAAATAGCTCAAATTAAATATTTGAATGGTTTACGATTTCAACTGCACTTTTCATATAATTGATATGAAAACATGGCAAAACTAACAAGGGTGGCAAAAAGAATAGTAGAAGAAAATAGTTTGAGATTGATCACAATGAAGGCTATTTTTAATTGGCTAAACTCTTATTATTCACAATTTTTGCTATTCAACACTATTACATTGTCACTTTGCATTCAAAATTTTTATTTCATCATTTTCCGTAATTAAATTTATTAACTATATGTGTCATCTCAACATTTTGAGGTAACTTCGCAAATTTGAAATTAAAACTACTCTTAAAATTACATTTAATAATACGTGGAGGGACATTATTAAGAATTAATTTGTCGTAAAAGATTATGATACCTAAAATTAAATGAAATAGATGTGTAATATCAATACTCCTACAAGCTATTGAGAAGATTGTCGTCCTTCTTCATCACCAACTAATTAATAATAGACAATTAAATACACATATAGAAAGATAAGACAAAAATTGTAACATTCACAACATTACCATCCAAATACAAACACACAAACCACTCAAAGCATCCAAACACAGACACACACAAACCACTCAAAACATCCAAACACATATGTACAAACCATTCAAGGAAAGCAACATAGACTAAATTAAATAATAAAATTATATGGTCATGCCAGGCAAAGAAAACATAATGTAAATTTCAAAGTATGAAGTTTATCTCAAACATATGCATAATAATGATAATCTAGAAATATGGCTTCGTTGCACTCAGTTGGAACCAACCTAGATCCATCTAACTTCGGATCTATCATGCGTCGAGAGGGATCAAATCCCTCAAGGTGCAAACCTTTCCTCAAATTCTATACCCCAAAAAGAAGGTTTGCACCTTGAGGGATTCGATCCCTCTCGACGCATTATAGATCTAGAGTTAGATGGATCTAGGCTGGTATATCTAACATGTGAATAAGAAGTATAAGTGTTATAGGCATAGTACGAGAGTCAAGTACTCATAAGTTGGTTACTGCCACTACGGTGAACCTTGTTGATGTTGCATGCTCAAAGGGTCTCGATGCACCTTGACTTGAGGAGTGCTCTCAGGAGATGAGAAATGCATAGAGTTTTTTAATGTTTTAGGTTAAAGTTATATTTTTAAAATTATTTAATTATGAAGCAAAGAAAGGATAAAAAATTAGTGTTATTGAAAT
>APFE030519291.1:2781-15661 GCA_000404065.3 Pinus taeda
CATTCATTTAGCATACGAAAGTGAAAGTACATTTGCATTACGAATTTTCATGTTTGAGAAATTGGAAAGCAAATTTTAAATCTTTTATCAGTAGTATCGATGCATCGTGAGATTAGTGTATTGATGCATTGTGTCTCTTAGTGTTTGCATTCGTTTGTCTTGGTTTTCTTGGTTTGGGAATGATCTCTCTACCCTTCTATAGGTAGGTGTTCATTGAAATGGAAGATGCTTTACTCATTCTAGCTGAATCCTAAGTTTTTGATATACATACGGTAGGGCCTGGAAATTGAAACATAATCCAAGATCAACTCTAAAATGAACTGAATGAACTTAACAACGCATTGGAACATAAAGCACACTATTTAGAGGTCTAGGCTAGAGATGTGCTCTGGTGTCGTTAAACCTAGTCACTATTGTTTTCACTCAAGGTTGGGTGATTCCTCCTTCTGTGACTCAATAGCGGTCTAGTACGGAATTGTACTTCCATGTACCGTTGAGTATATGTTGGGAGACCCCACTAGGTTATCATCCTATATCCTTAGGAAGCCATGTCTGCCACCCTTCAAACCGTAACGCACCGAACACAACATTCGGGAAGATTGACTGCCGTATGGAAAGTCCTTAGTTTTCATATGATCGCCAAGGTGTATATGCAGTTTTACGGGATGTTTGGTAAACCTTTTGCCTAGTTCTCCAGAGTAGTCACTTTTGCTCCTTTTTGGACTCCTTAAAAGAAAAGGTCCATCTGAGCACTTGTCCTTTCAGGTTCATTAAACTTCGAAGAGATAGAGTCACCATTTCGTCCTTTTCTCGACTCTTGAAACATGAAAAGGTCAAGTTTTGTTCCTGCGTCATAAAATTGACTGCCCACGAAATATTCCTGGTAAGAGTTCAAGTTCTTGGTTGTGATAAGAGTGTTTTTCAGGCTCGTTCTCGATGGCAACATTCCTTGAGTCTACCGACCAAGGTCTTCCCATAGATGGAAATCTTGGTCCATTTCCTCCATTTAGAAATGCCAATGCTTCGTATATGGCAACATTGTCTTTCCCTGGGTTAACCATTGGTTTGCCCGTGTGGTTGTTTTCAACCTCGGTGGTCCCGAGCGTCATGACTCCTATTCTACCATCTTCTTCATCTGAACCACGACATGATGATTCCAAGGTTGAGCCTATTCCTTCTTCCCCTGTTTCTTCCTCCTCCTCTCCTCCTTCGCCTAGTGAAAGTTTCACATCTAGTAACCAGGAGACTAAGAAGAAGAAGAAGAAGAAGAAATTTGATAAGTGCGAGGCCACCTGTGCAACTATTGCTCCAAGTACATCTCAGGTCGGAACATATTCTGCTCCTCCACAAAAGGTTAAGTTTCCTTGTAAATTATGCAAGGGTGATCATCTTCTTCGTGCTTGTCCTGGCATTCCTGGGATCTTAGAAGTATGGTCCCACAATCTAACTCGTCCCTCATCGTCCTCTGAAGCTCATGGTGATGCTACCCTATCAACTAGAAATGGTAAGAAGAAAGGGAAGATTCGATTCCCCTGTCGGCTATGTGAAGGCAACCATCCCCTTCACCTTTTTCCGCTCATGGATAAAGCTTCCGTCGTTTTGGAAAGTCTTACAGCTTCTTCAGCCCAAATTCCCATTGGTTATCAAAGGCTTTCTTCAGACCCTCTCCTCGTTGACCAAGAGATTGGCTTAGGTTCTTCTCTTGTCCGTCCTCCTCTTTCCGAACCTAGCTGTGCTAACCCTGTTCCAGACCAACCATTGGTCGGAGAGAGTGTCAACTTGGGTTCACCACTTGTTGATCACTCTTTTTCGGAAGAGCGTCATGCTCATGTTCTTCTGGTCTCGTTAGATTCTCCTGAGTCCGAAAACGACCCTCTTATCCCCGCCAATCAGGAGGGTCCTTCTTTGGTTCCTGTAGAGCAAGGGGGCAATCATACGATCCCCCCATCAAGTAGTTTGGTCGTTTCCTTCGACTGGAGCCATTTGACTAGATTCCACCTTCCATCCTATGTGGCTTTCAAGATTATACTACATGCCTATGATAAGACAGTACCTGACACTGTTTTGGATGAGGGTGCGTCTGTCAGTCTTATGCCTTCCACTACTTGGCAAGCTTTGGGCTCCCCACAGCTTGTGCCGGTCACGCAGAATTTGTTGGCATTCGACGGAGGAACCTGTCAACCTTTAGGGATCCTCCCAAAGCTTCCTATTACTTTGGGAGGCAAAACCGTCTATATAGACATCATGGTTGTCCAAGGTGCTTTAGATTTTAGTCTTCTCCTTGGCCGTGACTATGTTTATGCCATGGGGGTCCTTGTCTCTTCACTTTTCCATGTGGTTTGTTTTCCACACAATGGAAGAATGGTGACCATAGATCAATTGTCATTATTTAGTCACCCGGTGCCTCCTGTACCACCATCATCTCCCATCGGTTCTTATCTGCAAGCAGTGCCTTCCTTGCCACAGGTCAATTATATGGCTACCCATTGCGTCTCCGCCTCTGCTGATGATCATGCAAATGGTCTCGTACATCATGTACTGGGGCATTAGAACCTGATCTGTCATTTGTGCCTCATGACATGTGTTCCTCCCAGCGTGCATTTCTTCCATCTAGTGAAGACCTCTTGGGAGCCATGTTCTCATCTGGCCCATGAACAGATGACCGAGGACGGTTATTATCTTGTGTCAACCTCGTTAAAAAATGAAACAAGGATTATGAGAACAATTATTTCACTATGTCAACCTCATTAAAAAAAAATGAAACAACTCCCTTTTCCAAATCAAGTCTTTGATTAAGATCTCGTAAAATCCAAGTCGAGTCTTTCCAAAATCTTGAAAGTGAACCTTCATTCCATCCACCCTGTTGAATGCAATGAAGCTTGGGGGGGCATGCACCTCGATTTGCGTCGTTATGCTAGGGGCATGCGAACTCATAAAAAGCATAGTTTTTCGTTTCAAGATTGTGTAAACATGAAACCGAATCCAAGCAGAGTTCTCCATGGTTCAAGCTTGTGAAAAAATGAACCCATACCCGATTTACATCTCGTGATTGCCGTTTTTATCCGCTAAATTCTACTAGATGATCCTTGGTTGTTTCATTCCATCGCCACCATCTCTTTGGCTGATCATATGCTTTCACTTCATTATTTTTCCTTCCTCAGGAACTGCAGTGATGAGTGGTTTTATTAGCCAACCTCTTGACCATTACATGTTTTGAGCAGTTCCACCATTGTCGGAACCAGTTGCTACCCTTTATACCACTCGTTCCTCTAGGAAAAGTCCTCTTTAAGCTCTTTTCTAACTCAAAAGATGAAAAGATTGCCGAGTTATTCCTTTTGACTTGATAAACGAAATAAGAGGCAATCTGCTTTGAGCTCTTTTCCGACCATATAAACACGAAAAGATTGCGAGACCTTTGTTGTTTCAGGTTCGATACTAGTTACGAAACGACGTGTCTTCGATCTCTTTTCTACTTTTTCGGATCGAGGACGGTAAATGACGAAAAGTACTCCTTGATCGTAATGGTCAAGTGGTTCTCTCAAGTATTGTTTTATACTTTTTTGAGCTCGAAAGACACAAATCTATGAAAAGGGACCCCCCTGGAGTTTTCTTTTCCATGTCTTTTTCAAACTCTCTAAACATGAAAAAGACTCCGAGTTTTACCTTTGTCGGACTCGTTAAACCCTGACAACATTGGACTCATCACCATGACGAGACTCGAGCTTCTCCTCCATAGGGCTCATTAAACTATTACTAGGTTGGATTCGACTGAAGGTCGAACTTATAAGCATATGCTATCCCCTTCAAGCTTGTTTTCAAAAATAATTGGGGTACTCGCCAACAATGGTGGGGGAAAATTTGGAAATTGTCATTGATTACCTACGGCAGCTAGTTGGTAAATTCTTGGATTGAGCAGTGCTGTTAGTGCTTTTGAGTTTGATAGATATCTGGTGTGGGTGTGAACAAGTGTGAGAGGGCATTTGTTACACAGTAATTTGTCACTACCTTCACCCTAGTCCTTCTACTCTGTCATGTGTCCAAGTAAAACATGCTCATACTGAACAAATTCTCTCTTATGTTGCCAATTGACCAACTTTTCCTAAGTTTTCTACCTCATCGCGAGAATGGACTTAATATACATGACGGACGGCGGTCATAAACAGTCCAGCCACGCTTCCAGCACGGAAGTAAATCTATTTCTCGCAACGGTTGGATTTCATGCTCCAGCACGAGACTATCTGCTATCTTTACCGACATTTGACTAGCTACATTACCTACTAGCGATGTCAGCGCTAAAGCTTAGTTATAAACCCGCGATAATCCAGATTGGGTGAATTTGTTCCAACAATTGGCCTTCTAGATGTCTCTAGACCTGGTTGTTGGCATAGTTTGTGCCGCCTTTCCTCCTCTAGTATGGCAGTTCCATCATTTGTGCTACCTTCCTTGGGGATGAGCTCTCTCTTCCACATTTTATGGAGACTCCTCCTCCTATTTAAACACTCACCCTTGATATGATTAGCTAGTTGGTAATTCCTTGGATTGTATAGTGTTGCTACTGCTTTTGAGTTTGATAGATAGTTGGTGTGAGTGTGACAAGTGTGAGATTGTTGATAGCTTGTGCAAGGCTGTGAGTGGCCTTAACTTTGTGTCAAAACTTATGGGTGAAAGAAAGACATTGTATGTTGGGAAATCTATATT
Source organism: Pinus taeda (assembly GCA_000404065.3). Taxonomy (NCBI): domain Eukaryota; kingdom Viridiplantae; phylum Streptophyta; class Pinopsida; order Pinales; family Pinaceae; genus Pinus; species Pinus taeda. Next base: position 7,480 of record APFE030519291.1, read on the forward strand.
CAAAGAGTGAATGCTTGAGAAACACACTGGTTGGACCCTCTGGGAAGGCTTGTGACATCAAGACTCGGTTGTAAGCTTGCACTTATTTCATTATTAATACAATCAATGATGTTTTCCTATTCTTGTATGTAATTTACTTGAAATCTCATGACTTCTTGACTTTGTGAGTAAATAGATCATTGTTGTTTTCTGGTTACGTGCTTTGTTGTATTTCCTTTGCATTGTTTCAGGTTGATCACTCATTGAGGAGAAGGAAGCGGAAGATGGAGCAGCGCAATGGAACTTCATCGACCATCGGTTGAGGTAGGCCTCCAACTATGACTGTTTAAGGAAATCTATTTTTGATCTATCTTTGTTGTGACTAGACCCACTCTAGGGGTAGAGGGTTTGCTTTTGTCCACAGAGGGAACATTTTCCTGCATCACAGGGTTCATCCATCTCTGTGGCTGCCTCACTGGTTGAATACTAGTGTCTGTATAGATATGGTGAGTGCAAGTTTCTGGGTGAATTCCCTGCATGTCAGTGTACTCCCAAGCGAATGCCTTTTGGTATTTGGTAAGCAAATCAAGCAATTTCCATTCTTGAGATGTTTCTAGAAAGGCCCCAATGTTCAATGTTTTTCCTGGGTTGATTTCTATAGTCTTGCTTTGTGTGTTTATGATGTTGTCGATTGGAAATATTTCCTCAAATATTTCTTTCAGAGAGTACATAGTACAAGTTTCCCAAAAGATTTGTGCCAACATGTGATATGCAGCAGTGTATTGTTCATTTCTCAATTCTTCGGAAACAATAGGTTGGGAGATAAACATTTCCACTAAATCTTCATTGTTGTTGTCCTTGATATCGAACATTTGATTGATGCTTAAAACAAAGTATATTTCTTCCTGATCATTGTACTTGTCATCAAGCCATAAGTTTTGTCTTACTGTTGGGGCTTGTGCTGATGGGTACAAGGTAAGTTGTTTTCTCTTTGTGCCTCTTGAAATGATCATGTTACTAGATCTACATCCAATGAATGCATCAGCAGTTGCCAACCATGGTCTGCCAAGTATGAATGGATCCCCTCCTAAGTTTGATTTTGGCTGGAGTACTAAGAAATCAACTGGATACTCCCAAGGGTCCACTGAAACAATCATATCTTCTAGTACCCCATCAGGAATGACTTTAGAGTGATCTGCTAATTCCAAAACAATTGGGGTTGACTGTAAGTTTGTTAGCTGCAAAGTTTTCATTGTGTCTAATGTCATAACATTTATTGCAGCTCCTAAATCAATCAGAGTGTTTGGAATTCAAATTTTGTTGATAATTGTTATGACTCTAGGTATGCCTAGGTCAACATATTTTTCCATGGAAATGCCATTCGACATCAAGCTAGCTAAATTGCCAATGACATGTATTGTTTGTGGATCAAATCTTTTCTTTGCTCGCTTTTTGAGACAGATCTCTTTAATGGCTTTAGTATAAATCAGAATATCCTTGCTTGCCTAGAGTAATGGCATTTTGACATACACATTTCTCAATTCATCAAGAACATCAAATTGTGGCAATGGTGTGGGTAATTTTGGTTGAAGTAATCTTTCAGGAAATGGAGGTGATTGTAGTGTTTTGATTTGTTGATCCTGTTCTAGATTCTTTTGTGTTGGATCATTTTATTTGCTACGTGGTTGTTTTTCTTGTTCATCAGTTTGACTCTCTTTTTGTGACTACGTTTGAACAGGTGGAGCTTATTTTTGTAGTGTTCGACCTGACCATAGTTAAATTTTTTGTAGTGCCAGAGTTGGGTATAATGGTCCCTCATCTACACTGTAAGCTAGTCTATCTATTCAGTTGTTTGCGTTAGCTATGGGTTGAGATGGTAGCTGTGTGGGTCTAGGATGTTTTTTGGATGGTAGTTGTAGCTGTGGTGAAGTTATCTGTGGAGGAGCAGGTAAATTTTGTGGAGGATTCTGTTGTTGATAAACAACTGGTTGCCGAGGGTATTGTTGTGGATATGGCTAAGAATATTGTGATTTATAGTGTTGGGGATATGGTTGAGCAAATGGTTGTTGATATTACTGAGGTTGTTGTTGAGTAAACTGCTGAGGAAAATATATCCTTTCCATCCCTGTTGTGGGTAAGTTTGTTGTTGTTGATTAAACCAATTTTTCCAAGGCATAGGAACATTCCATGAATTTTGAATAGGCATGTTATAATGTGCTGAATTTGGAGTTTGATACATACCTGGAGATATTGGCTGCCATGGCCTTCTAGCTCCCATGAAATACATGTTCTCCATTTCTACATTGGCTTCCAAATTATAATTCTACAAAACTTTCATCTTTGTGCAATCCTTAGTGTCACGGTTTTCTGTACAAAACCCACAAATTTGCACATTATCTAAAGGACACTCTTTCAAAGCATGTTTTTGTCTGCGTTTGGGACAAAATAAGATAACTCTTGTTCTTGTTCATCTTGTCTTTTCTTTGTTTTCAAAGTGTCTATTTGATTCCCCAAAGTACTTAGAAGGTTTGTTTTGAAATCTTCAAATAGATTGCCTAGTTCAACTCTAGTAATATTTCCTGTAGTAGATTTAGTGATATTAGATGTCATACCTTTTTTTCCATTTCTTACCCTACTTCTAGAGTACTTTTGACACAAGTTAGAAATCTCCTCAAAAGGTAAATTATAAATTTCCCCTTTACCCATGAGATTGAGGTCATCTAAATACTCATCTTGGATGCCTTTAAGAAATATTGTTCGAATAAGATCAACAAACATGGTTCTATGTTTTGATTTTTGTAGATTATATGAGAATATTTCCAAGTATTCTTCTAAGGTCTCATCTTCTTGTTGATTCATTCTAAAGATGTCATATTTAGAATATTTTGATCGACAATAAGGTTGATACTTCTTCAAAAAGATCTTTCTCATGTCATCCCAATCAGTAATTGAATGTTCACCTAATCCCATGAACCACCTAAGTGTTGTTACTTTTTTAAGGTAGCAGGAAAAGGTTGAAGTCTATGTGCATCATCGGCATATCCATAAGTTCGGCATACTATGCCAAATTCGAACAAAAACGAGTCTGAGTCTTTAGATGCCATACCATAAAAGTTTGGTAATAAAGATGGTGGTATATTTTTCATTTTAATTTCCTCAACTATATACTATCCTCTATCTTGAATTGGAAATTTAAATATGGATTCCTCTGTTTCTGGTGGATTTGGATTTCCTCCAAACAGATTATCATTTCCTTGTTTTTCTTCATTCTCTCTTTTTCTTCTCCTTTCTTCCATTTGTCTCTCATACTCTCCTAGTTGTTCTAGAGTAAGTCCTTTGGATCCTCCATCTTCAGCCATTGTAATTTGTGATTTTTCTAAGGCTTCTATCTCTTCTTCTTGTTTTAGTTCTTGAGGGAAAATTTGTTCAAAGATAGGCTGTTGGATTTTTGTACTACTCTCTTTTAGTTTCCCTATTGTAGAAGTCTTAGGTATATATCTTTTCTTTGCCTCATGAGCTAGTAGGCTTTGTCTTTCAATGAGAGTAAGTCTTTGGCCTGATATTTGTTTTTCCTCAAGTTTCTCCATAGTAACTTTTCTAGTTGGTGTTGTGTACTCAATCCTTCTAATGGTTCTTCTCCTAATGGTGGGTTAGTTGTTGGTTGGGGGTTTTTGTGAATCTTCCTTTCTCATCCCTAAATCTAGGCATAAATAAACATGACTAAAATTTAAATCTAAATCTATGTTTTTATTGTTTTGTTGATTTTAAGCGTTTTTTTTAGATTTTTGTTTTAAAGCTTTCTAGTTGCACCTCCCCTGCATCGACGCCAAAATATTTGGTCCTTACTTACTAAGGTAAGTTAAGCTCTTAATTCTTTTATCAACCTGGGAAAGTACACTTAGAGGCACTCATCTAATGTATATAGATCTAGAATGATTTGAGGTTCTAATGATGGCCTAGTGAAATGAAATTAACAATACTCTCTTACAAGAGGTCCTTCCTTGTCTTTTCATTCACTTAAGCATCAATCTAGATGAAACCAAATCTAATGAAATTCTGATTGTCTAGGTAACGAAACAAAGCATTAATGACTAGTTAAAAATCCTATCATTCCCTTACAAGAATCTTTCTCAATAGAATCCTTTCCAATCATTAAACCATAACAATTTCAAAGCAATTTCAACTACTAACTAATCCAATCAACAAATAAGATAAGTAATGTTGCAAACCAATGACAGTTCAATCCCTTACAAGAATCAATTATCTAACTACAAATTGAATTTAACAATTACAAATCTAAATCACTTGAAAATCAAGTCATAAACTATCTTTGAAATTAAAGCCAATAAGCAAATATCGAAGTTATACAATAGCAAGGCATATATATATATATAATATATATATATATATATATATATATATATATATATATATATAATTATTATATTATTATAAGATATATATAGATATATTCTTTCAAGGTTAGTATTGGTTGAGACCTTTTACAAGGTTCTTTTCACAACAAATTCTAATCCTTTCCAATCAACAAATTCAATCACATAACCTTCCTTACAACACATAGAAATAACCTCTGAATTTTAAATCGACTTATGCAACTTAGTAAAGAAACTTGATAAAAGAGTGTACCAACATAGTGATGAGGGCCCTTCAACACTTCACAAGCACACTGAAAAATGATTCATAAGAGTATGACTATTGGATTTGGAAGCATAAACTCGATAATGTAGTCTGTATTAAATCTGGAAATTAAAAATGCACAAACTGTACTTTCATATGTTCAAAATCTAGCAGTAAACATAGTCTTCTCTCATAGGTTATTTATCATGAATCCTATAACAAAAGAAGCTATTCCTCCTCCATAATATCCTAACAGAATTCTATTAATTACATCCAAGAAGGTCGAAATTGAATCAGTTCCTTCATTTATGCAAAAATTCTCAAAATAGAAATTAATTTCTTCACAAAATCTGGAAATTTTGTTGAAATGGCTGGGTTTGACCAACATTGACTGGACACCTATTTTCATCAAAACTGAAAGTGGATAGGAAATCCACCATCTATGTACATTTTACTTCATGCCAACAATCTTCAAATTCAACCACTTTCTATGAAACATGTCAAACAATGGAGCATTTACGGGAAGTTACAACTTCTTGTAATTTTTTGAGAAATGTCATTTTTAACACAATAATTTCAAAAATTAATTTCAAGCTAACAATAATGATAATGACATCATATCATTTAGTTTCTAAGGATTATAGCTAGAATATGAAGGTTAAATGGTCAAAAATGATAATCAAAAGAGGATTTTAAGTGGAATGGACAGTCATAATTTGATACCAACAAGGATGATCACTCCTCACTCAATGGCTTGTGAGGAAGTCCATCCCTTAAACATTGTCACAAAATCTTACAAAGAAATATCATTTAATTACAACATATCTAGCTAAAAGTTATTACAATCATCATGATATTATTTACCCACAAATCTTCAATCTTATATCTTTGTGGCCTGATTTTTCTATTAGTGGACTATCTTGTAGCTCGCACTCTCCAATTTGCATAGACCAATAGTTATTTACCTGCCACCATGTTAAACATAATATATCCTTTGCACAAATCAACATCATTTCCTGCGATTGTTGTCATCAGAAAACTTTGATATCATGATTAAGTAAAGTATAATCAACCAATAACCAATCTTTAATAGTGATTTTCAACATCTATTTATGTGCATACATGAACTATAAATAAAATATCACAACATGTTTTCTCTAACAGCATTGCTCATGCATTAATTATAAGCATTTAATTATCAAAGCATGTCAAAATAAATACCACAGTGCTATGATTCTTCTCCCACAAGCAAACATTTTTTTCAAAGGAAAACCAGTGTAACCATCCATTTTCATTTAAAGGATACTAGCACCTTAGCTTTGATTTCCATGCATGCAATTAGATAAAACTTATTCAAAGAAAGTTAGTGCCTCAGTCTTTTCTTTGTGCATGTATCTAAGTAATATTTCTAACACCATAGATATTATTATTATTATTATTATTATTATGCATGCAAATGCATGTCCCCTTCTAAGGGAAAGCTAACATAATATATACTACTATCGTGCATGCAAATGCAAGTCCCTTTTCCAAGATAGAGGTATTTACAAAGTCTATTATACATGCAAATTCATGTTTCTCTTCAAAAGATCTAACACAATAATTATATTCTTTCCTTTCAATAGATCAAACACAATATCTCTATTTTTCATTCAAACAAATAGCATATTTCTTTTCAAGAAATATCAAACATAGTATTTCTATTTTATGCATATAGATAACTTATTTCCTCTCAAGAAATATCAAGCATAGTAGTTCTATTTTGTGCACACAAATAACATATTTCCTCTCAAGAAATATCCAATTATAATAGTTCTATTTTGGTGCATGCAAGGAACTTATTTCCTCTCAAAAATGTCAAACTAACTAGTTCAATTTTCACGCATGCAAATAACTTATTTCTTTTCAAGAAATTCAAATGTAATAGTTATTTTTTTGTGCATGCAATTAACTTATTTCCTTTCAAGAAATATCAAACTTAATAGTTGAATTTTCATACACGCAAATAAATTATTTCTCTTTAGGAAGTTAAATTCATGATAGTTATTTTTCATGCATGCCAATATATTTTCTTTCTCAAGAAATCTATCCCAAATAGTTGTTTTATCCATGCAATACATGTTCCTCTAACACATTATTCATTTGTTTCATGCATGTAGATGCACGTTTCTTTTCAAGAAAATATCCAACACAATAATACTTTTAGTGCATGCAAAGAACATAATTTTTTTTTTTCCTTTCGAGGATAATCTAACACAATAGTTCTATTTTCGTGCATGTAAATAACATATCTCTTTTCAAGAAGCCTATTACAATTTGGTTGTTCCTTATGCATGCGATACATATCTCTTCCTCATGGAATCTATCAAAATTAAACGTATACGCCTTTGCAAGGAATTAGCACTATACCTATTATTCTTGCATAGAAATACACAATGTGAATACATAATCTTTCCCATAATAGCTATTAGTCTAGCATGCAACCATAACATTTTCTAAGGAAACTAATATTATAGCTATTATACTTGCATGTAAAAATAATATTTCCAAAAGGAACTGACATAACAACTCTTACACTTCCATACAATTACATGTTATTTTCCAAAAGAAAGATAATATGCAATACATGCTCTTTTGCGAAAAAACCTTTTTCCAAGAGAAAACTAATTCAACATATTTATTTTTGAAGATATGATATGTATTTTTGTCTTTTACGTGCAAGGTTCACATGCAAGAACTCTTTCAAAAGAATAGCAATATAAATATTTCTTTCCAAGAAAAATAAAACTTAATAGTATTCTTGTATGAAATCTAGCATGGTTTTTTTACCTTTTATGTGCATCTTTTTTAAGAAACAATAAATTATCTTATGCACACAAGAATACTTTCAATCTCTTTTCCAATTAAATTAACCTAGATACTTATCTTTCTCTGCATACATCTTGCCAATATGCACTTGAACTTCAACACAACAACTCGCTGTATCCACTTTTGTTGTTGCCACAACAAGCAACTTGCATTCTCTATCTTCTGCATCTCTCAATATTTTTGTAGTTTACTGCATCAAAAGGCAAAACTTTGATTTTGGGCTTTATGATGTTCATCATTCAAACCATTGTCAGCGATTCTCCATCAAAAATTTCGATGAGAAATAGTGTTTTACTGAAGGGCATGAACGCAAAGTATGAAAGAAAGTGTTAATTCTAACAGACATAATGCATTCTCTATCCTTTGTGGATTTAATAACAAAGTCGATTATGAGCATGGTGTGTGGAAGAGCCCTCCTCTATGCACCAATGTCCATACGAAACAACAAATACAATGCATACGATGCAACTTCTAGCATTCATATCCAATATATAGCGTACATCAAACTACCAATATCTCTTAAATCACATTAGCTAGATGAATGGGAGAATTAGAAGGAATAATCAAAGAAAAAATGCCCCCAAAATGAAAAATGTGTTGTGTGTGGAGCATGATTGTTCAGAGGTCTTTGTTTCAGCCGGATGTATACCCCAAGAAGTTTTGTACACCCCTCCACGCGGGGGGCGCGGGGGGGACT
>APFE030519296.1:0-15871 GCA_000404065.3 Pinus taeda
TTTTCTAGGGGAGTCTTCTGCTCCTCACAGCATTTAATTTTCTGCACTGTATTTTTAATATTAGATTAGATTTAGCACTAATAATCTCTGTCAAGGATTGGCATATTACAATTGAATCTTGCAGATTCTAGAAAAAGCTCATTAAGGAGGACAAATTCATCATGAGAAGATCTGAAGCTTCAATCACAGAAGCTTGTTCCCATCATTTTACCCCATTTTCCTAGCAATATCCCTTCATACCCATTCCTACATTATTTCCATTTTTCCATTATTCCCACTCCTACCATCCCTGAAATATCTTCCTTCAGTCAGTGTTTCCCATCCCTTACTGCTGAAATTATCCCCTATCAAATATTTTCCCCATTGTTTACAGACCTAAGTCATTTATCCCATTTCTCTGATTTTTCCCGTTGCTGAAACACCTGTTTCAGCAACGTATCGTTGATTTTTCCCGTTGCTGAAACACTTGTTTCAGCAACGTATCGTTCATTTTTCCGTTGCTGAAACACCAGTTTCAGCAACCTGTTATCATTAAAACATTATTTCTCTTCACTGTTATATAAGCTTTTTGGTTCTCCACGATTATACTTCAGATCCTTTTGGTGAAAAATTATTCAGCAATGACCAGATCAAATTACACTCCTGTCCTAAATTTCAGAGAAATCTACAGATTCTTCCATGAACATTAAGCTATTTTGAAGCAATCGACACTTCGAATTATTAGACCAAAGGTAAAAAATGTAAGGTATGAGGTTTTAATGTAATTCAGTTAAATTATATTAAAGAGAGGATTTCATTCATAATGATTACAGATCTTCACACGCCCAATCATTATTACACCATACGTAGGGGGGGGAATTCCAAAAATTGAACAATCACTTCGCATTAACCAAGCTTCCATCCCTTGTCATATTTATTTCCGCCGTCATTTAGACCTTGTAGCCTCTGTTGCAACAACTAGCGCGATCAGGGTCTGTGTTTACTGTGTTCTGTGCCTCTGTGTATAACTCAAAGCTACATCCATGGGAGGGTTGGCCGTTAGACATGAGCCCGGCTCCATAAATCTTCTTCAATTGTTTCCCGAAGTCTATCAGATTTTCCAACAAGCGGGATGGACAGTATATTTTGAAAGATTGGGTGAATTTGACCAGGAACAAGTCTTAGAGTTTGCAGAAAACCTTCAAGGCGATTTTTCAGTGGTCCAAGGGGTTCGTATTTCAGTAACAGAGGAGGACATAGTTCAGGTATCAGGGTTGCCAGCTATTGGTACTCGCTGGTTCAGCAGAAAGCAGGTTATTCTCAATGCGCAGCAAGATTTTCTTCGTCCAGATGAGCGAGTGGAACCGAGAGGCCACGGGGTTAGTCTGCACTCACTTCCTCAACCATGGCCATCGGTGGAAGAGTTCATCAAACACTACTTAACATGTGAAGGGCGTTACCAGGTAGTGTACAATCACGATTTTGTCTTGATGAATCATTTGAGAAACGCACGACTGATTAATATCCCCTATTATATGCTTGGCTGTATTAGAAACATGTCTTATTATTGTAGACGCTCTAAATTCCCAATGTTATCCCTCACCCACCACCGTTTATGCCAGTTGTTGATATAGAGGGGTTTTGCTCAGTGAAATCCCCCTCTGCATGTCCCACTCCCTGTTCCCCAGCTGCCTGAAATTCCTCAGCAGGCTCAAACGTCCCAACAACCCGAAAGTTCTCATGATACTCCGGAAATTCCTTATGAAGGACAGCAGGACGATATCCCATATTCCCCAGTTGACCCAACCCCGAGATCGCCCCACTTAGCAGAGTCAACTATCCCCACTATTTTTGTCCCTAGTGACGACTCTCTAACACCCCCTTCCCCACCCACTTATAAAAAGAAGAGAACCCCAACAGTCTCAATATCTAGACGACGGACAAGGGCTAGATTTCAAATTCTTACTTCTTCTGAAAGCCCTTCCCCCAGAGAAGAACCCTCCCCTTCAAAGAAAAGGAAAGGCAGTGATTTTGCTGCCTTCCTACCAAAAAGAAAAATGAAAATGACTGTTGAGACAGAAGTCACCTCCATTTCCCCTGACCCTGCCACTATTCTGTTAAAACCTTTATCCCCTTCTCAAACCCCCCAACCCGTCTCATCCGGAGGCACTGCCACACAAGAACCAGTGCCCCGGGATAATACGACATTGTTTATGGCTCAAGAAGTGACTGTCACACAAGAACCAGTCACTTACCCAGTGGCTGAAACACAAGAACCAGCCACTGTGGTACAAAAATACACCAAGCATGACGATAGTGGGAGATCAGCAGTAGCTGTCCCACAAGAACCAGCTACGACTGTGCATCAACAGACTACCCCAACAGAGTCAACCAGCGCACAGGGTTTACATACTATGACATCTCTATTGGAGGAGAATGAATTCCTGAAGTCTGAATTGGAAGCTTACAAGAATGAACTAACCATGGCTCGAGAGGATTTTGATAGAGAACTAAATCTCTATACGTTAGCACACACAACCTCAATGCAAAATAAGGAGCCATGCAAGGAATACATGTGCCAGGAGTGTGGCAACATTTACCAGGATGCAGGCTACAAACTAGTTAAAATTCAATTATCTGAGGCATCTACATCAGCTGGAATAAAAGAGGGATGCCCTACTGCTCCACAAGAACCAGTAGGGATCTCTATAAAGCAAGAAAAAGAAATCGAACCTAAGATATCTCGTCATTTGCAGGTTAATGCAGCCATTCAGACAGAAGCATCACCGCAGATATCTCGTTCTAAGTTAGTCAGTGTAGCCATTCAAACAACGTCCCAACCCACTACTTCTGATGCCAAGACACAGACCTTGCCATGGAATCAATTGGAACAGATGAACAAATGGAAGAAGCAATATGCTGAAGAACAAGATATAATATTACGCCAACATAAGTTACAATGGCAGAACCATGTATATGCCAACTAGGATAGTTGGGATCAAATGATGCAACAGCTCAAGGACTCCAAAAAGGAAGCCAAGGAATCTAAGGAAAAGATGGCCTTGATGTTTTCATTAGTCCAGAAGTTGATGGCTACGCGCAAACCCTTTGTAAACTACTCTCTCTTTCTTTCTAAACGATTAATTTATTTTCAATTAAAAGCAATAAAAAATGGCAGACCATATGAGTTAATGACTTCAGAGAAATTTGTTGAGACCTTTAATGAGGCCCCCGAGAGTGACCAACATTTGCTGTGCGAACTCTACCTTCATAATGAGGCCATTCCCGACAATAGAAGAGTTAATCTTATTCCAATTGCAGGAGATATACAAATAAGGGCATTTGTTTCATTTTTGTCTAACCAGCTCACTTGGCAAACTGCGTTCACTGCAAGCAGTCATAATGAGGAGAATAAACTCCTGTGGATCAGACTAGAGCCTTTAAGCCCAGCCATGTTCATAGCACAATATCATGAATTCTTACAGAAGCCGGGAATGCATAGGTATATGCAGCAATTACAGGCTTCAACACTTTCTAAGTGTCAACAGCACATTAGAGTAAAGGGTACTGCTGCATTGAAGGCCAATGTTATGTTTTGGCAGCAGTCATGTAAAGAAAGACAGGATTATCACCCTTTTAACCCTCACAATCTTCAAGCTGCATTATCCAGGGTTCCTAATTACATTGGTTGCATTCAACATTGTGGAGTAAACTGGATTGGGTATCATTTCCATTTTCCAATTTTATGGCCGCCTTCAGACAAATATCAGTGTCATTACCAGTTGAATGACAGAGATGAAGCCTCGGCATGGCAATACTTGCAGAACAACAGAGGATTCAGAGTTCCTACAGATGCCACCTTCTGCAGCTACTGCTTGAGTAATTTGCATGCTCAGTTCCAGTACTCAGACTCTGATTCAGACTAGGGGTTTCCCGAGGACATGCAACATTTTTAGCTGGGGGGGGATGTTAGGACTCCACTATGTATCATTTTTGCTATATACTTTGGCACCATTCTACTCTTGTAACCATGATTAAAAAGAATTCCATTATCATTTTCATCTACTTTATCCCAAGGTATATAAAAACCACTTCTTTATTATATGTTTAATCTGTTTTACATTTAATTCCATAATACTCTTATATTTTATCATTAATTGAAGTGTATCGTTGCTAACACAAGTCCAAAGATCGCAGATAAGTTATATGCGTTGTTAGGAACAAGCGGCCCTGACTCAGTTGCTGAAACAGCCGTCAAGCACGCAAATTCCGTCATGCGTAATTTGCGATTCTGGAAGAAATTTTTGTGGAATAGTAGCAACAGCATGAAGACACGGTTACCTGGATTATCCTGAAGATAGCATTCTTGTTGTCTCTGTTGTAACAGTATCTTTTTTTTGGAAGAACAGAATAGTCCTGTTTTGGGAAAGAGAACAGATTTGAGATAACGTAGATTCGCTCTCATGTAAATTGTAAAAGATGTCTCCTCTTTAAAAAGAGGAGACATCATCATTAGAGGGGGTCGGTTGTTGTAAAGCTACAGGAGAATATTGTGTGAGAACTGGAGCTAGTCTCCATCTGTAATGTATCAGTTACTTTGACAGATGAATAAATTCTTCCTTTGAGCGCTCCAATTTAATTCTTTCCCCTGGGGAATATTGTGAGAGGGAAAGGGCCTGCCTTCCTCACAAGATTCACCCTTTGGTTCCTGTAAATTGTTTAATTCTTTGTGTGTTTGCACTTCACTTTAATTCTGTTGTTGGACACTAGTTACACAATTTAGTAATACTCTGTTTCTTTAGCATTGCATGTATTGAATGCATTCACTCTTGGAAGTTGAGAAATCCATTTCTATTGATTGTATGAATGAATGATGTTGGGAAGCAGGTGTTGAAGATTCCTGCATAAAGGAATAGGGTCTTGCTCCCATTAATTGTTTTCCTTTGCCTGCAGTGTGATTAGAAACAAGAGAACAAGTGCTGAAGGTTCCTGTTCATGGGAATAGGGTCTTGATCTCTTGAAGTTACCTTTCCTACAGTGTGATTAAGTGTCAGGCATCAGGTGCTGAAGTTCCTCACTAAGGAATAGGGTCCTATTCCTACTGTGGTTGATTGATTTCTTTCCTTGCAGATTGATCTTCCTTTGTTTGGATTGTAACTGCAACAGAGAAATTATTTCTGCTATAACTTAATTGACTTCAGCTTTGATTAAGTAGAGTGTGAATCAGTAGATTGGTGAGATTAATAATTGTGTGTTCTTCTTTTAATACAACATTGTTTCTGCTTTTGAAATTGAGCATATCTAGTGCGTGATTATCTTTGAAATAAAAAGACTTCCTCGGGTTGACAATTTATGTGGAGCTTGAATTGTGAAAGCAATTAAAGCGACCAACAGTAGGGTTTTACAAGTTAGGGTTTTTCAACCCGTTCTCTATTACGCTCTCATTGAACTTGAACATCGTTATTTTTTTGTATGAAATGTAATGTATATTTAACAGAGATTATATGATTACTCTTGTGAATAAAAGAAAAGATTTCGTCTTCAGGAAGTACCTGTGTTATTGGTTTCTGTCCTTGCTGTCTGGAACTTGTGTGTTAACCAAGAATTTCTTTCGCTCTTTTGATTTAATGGGTCTGGGACTAATCATCCACGTCTCTGTAGCTTCCTCTGTGTTTACACTTGCAAGATCTTGCTGACTTGTCAGCCTGTTTAATTAATGCAAATAGAAACAATATGTATGCTTTGTAGAATAGACATGAGAGAATTTGCTTTTACTGTGTTAAGCAACTCAACGTAAAAATCTGTAGATGGAAAACTGTGGGATGTTAAAATGTAACTTCTGTGTGCTTAGAGATTTCTATTATTATTTCTCTTTTTCCAAAAGTCGAACCTGTTACAATGCATTCTGTCTCGTTTTGAATAATTTTGGAAAACAGTTTGTCTTAACTGCTGTTAGTTACATTTGATGGTTTATTTTCAGTTCTAAAACTGTTTATTTTCCTACGCTATGATCTGTAGAAGAGAACATGATAAATGAAAAAAATTAACTACAACAGTTTGTTTAATTCAACTTTTATCTTTCTAAATACTACTTCTCCAAGAAATGAAAATAATAAAAGAAAAGAAATTAAAGTGTTCACTTGAAATTTCCTCCTCAGTCCTCTTAGAGACCAAATGACCTTCTGTCATGATGACCCCCTTCAACTAGATGCTCATGCATCATGCCCAAATGGATCTGTAACACCCTCCATAGATTTTCTTTTGGTCGGTCATCGCAGATATTTGGTGTCTAGTCGCGCAGATCTTCGCAAGACCGTGGTGTATAAGAACGTAGACTGTGCAAACAGAAAACAAGGCTGCGTGTTCGAGGAAGGCAGTGACTGTGCTATCTCCTGTGATTGAAGACTAGATCTACAGGGAGCGCGTGGTGAAACAAAGCTGCATCAGAGCTTCTAATCCGTCGTTTACTTTTGAAGTGTTTTGGATTAAGAAGCCACCCGATTTCTTAGCTGTGTGATAATTTTTTTCAAGAAGAATCGCTTTATCTTTTCCACAACTTTTGGCCATTGACAATGCAATATTGATGCAGATCTGTCAATTTTCCAACTAAATATTTTCTTTAGTATTCCAAATGATGCTTTGTTTTCACTCAGTAATTTCAATTCCAATTCGACATTCTTTTCTATGCCTTTGAACGCATTGAAAACATCGTGACGATGCTCTCTGCGTGACATTAGATAATCTGCGGAAGAAAAAAAAGAGTTGAATCCACAATATATTTATTTGATGCTATCATTATCAGATAGTTGCAGGGACTGGATAATGTGATTGGGCAGATTGCGATGCTTTTCTTCGATGTCAAAGGTTGGTCCATCAACTACGCCCTCTTCCATTCTCGTAATGCGGTGAAGTCATGCCCGCTTCTCGCGTGGTATTGAGAGGGGGAACCAGATAACTCAAGAGGCCAAGTTGTCGATTTCGGATCTAGTGATATACCATCCCTCGCCTAATTTGTGGATTCTGCAAGGGCTAGATTCCTCGTAAATTGGATATTGGCAGCAACATGGAACTGTTTTGGCTGTAGCATGGAATTTCGTGGAGGCATGCAAAAGGCTGCAAAATTGCCGGACGCTGCATATCATTTGGATAACAACGATCCAGTATTGTTGTTAGCATCATCTAGCAGATCTGGAAATTTAATTGTTTGAGAAACTAAAGTTGTAGGTTGTGGAGATCCCAAACTCAATTGGGTAAATTTTCTTCTAAATTATTATATGCCACAAAAAATGCAAATTTTTTGTGCTGATTTGAACCCATCTTCAGAAATATGTGTTATCAGAAATTGTTAATTACATACACTAGAATTAGATACTGATAGCATTTCCAGCTTGTGAGAGGTCGTTTTGTTGCTTGTCGCCAGATCCGAGGGCACTAAGACCTGCGTGGCACAAAAGCCATAGTCTACAAGGTTCTACAGTGGAAGAGCTGCCAAAGAGAGAAGTTTCCCGCCTGCGTGGTAACCAGGTTGTTGGATCTTGTTAGAGGACCGTGTGGAGCCGAAAAAAGAATCTCGAAGTGAGATAAGTTGGACTTTAACAAAATGTCTATATTTTTAGATATTTTTTATTCTAATGACGATGATTTTCTCATGTGGACATTTGGAAGCATTAGCATGGGCAGTATGTTCGAGTCATAAGAAATTTCAAAAAAACAATGTGGTTCTGTTGATGACCACGAGAATCAAGAGGCACAATCTGTTGTGCAAGATCCTGATATTGAAGACACACGAGCTGATCTTCAGGAAGGGTGTAAAGAGGAACAAAGTGTTGAAGATCAATGGGACGAGCCACATGAAGCTGATTGCAAAGACGTGGCAGAAGAAGACAAAGCTGGAGAGAATTTAAATTGTGATTATCTCATTAATATTTCTGTGTGTGCAGATGTTACATCAATGAATGATGAAGACATCATAGCTGACTTTCAGATGGTTGACACCGGAAATAGTGAGAGGGGAAATTCTCCTATCCAGCCTGTCATAATCTTGAGAAGGGTGAGAATAAGAATTCAAGCTTTCCATCACTAGGGAAGAAATGAGGTGAAGGTACATCACTACCTCATGGCAAAGAAAGTGAAGATGAAACTTCATCCACAAATGAAAAAATGTGGGCTCTGCTGCAAGAAGACAAAAATGAAAGCTCTGTCTTTTACCATTATAAGCCTAGTTGAGACTTAGACTAGCAGGCGTATGTTATTGTTCAGTACCCTTTCTCCATTAAGGGGGAGTGTTAGAATTAATGGAAAAAGATATAGTTAGTTGTTTTAAGGATAGGTTTGAGACTCTAAGATTAGGTCTCATATCCTACTATCTAGGGAGTGGTTGAAACCACCTTGTTAGTGTGAAAGCCTATATGTACTAGGTTGTTCTCCTGATTGAATACAGTGTGTGTGTGTGAAGTGCTTGAGCACTCTCCAAGTATCTCACTCGGAGAGCCACTTAATTAATAGAACATCATATTTTATCATTTATTAATGAAAATTACGATTTTTCTTTGGGGAAAAAATTAAATTATCAATAGATTAAATACATTTACATTTTCAAAACATGACATTTACTTAAGTTGTTTTGATTTTGTTTTGTTAACATATTTAAAATTTGAGATTTAATTAAGTTATTTTAATTTAAAAGTAGTATTACTTTTGTAATTATTGACTAAGATATAATCATTTAGAAATTGATTGGATGGAACTGAAATGTTTACCGCATGCATTTCAATAACTAATAGTAACTTCATTGCTAATTTTTAATTACTTGGTTAAATCATTATCAACTTTTTTTTTATAAATGATAAATTTCCCCTTCGCGCAAATGTTTCCTTCTCTATTCTATTTGGATGAGTTATTAATCTCTGAAATATATGTTCTTCTAACTTGTTTATTACAATTATGTAATTGAGTGGGTAATATTCATAGCTTTTTCTATTCTTAAACATACTCTTCAAGCAAAGGGATTTGTGTCTTCAATAACTATCCACAAAGGTAATGTTTTTATTATTATTATAAACTTTGCATACTTTCTTTTGTCTTTATTTTGAAATTTTATTTTCCTTAGGTTTGACCGTGGTTGAAGAGGCATGTTGAAAATAACCAAGTATCGGATCAACCAAAAATCATGTGGCATTTAGCACTAAAGCCCAACTCTTGGAATCTCTCACACTAAATTTAGGTGAAATGTAACCATTGAATTATTTTTTTGAAAACCTAGGATGTTGGTTGCAACTAGTATGTGAAGAATCGCATACGATGTGAAGAGTCTTATTCTTTGATTTGTTGATCAATGCAACTTATGGAGCACATGGGTGTAATCTTCAACTAGATGGAAAAAAACTTAAATTCAAAGTTTGAACCAAGTTATAACCAAATTAATATCCAATAATATGAAATTAATTTTGGCAATTACTCGAGCTTTAAAGCTTCTACTTTCTTACTAATGCGATAGGGAGACAATGACATATTTTCATTAAGCTTTGTAAGCATTATAAAGCTACTATTTGTATTTTTTATTTCTCTAAATATGGCATGTAACTCATTATATATATGTGATTCAAGAACAAGTATTATTATATATACATGTGGTTCAAGAACAATTGAGGAGGAAGATAGAGGAGAGAATAGGGGATTTTGAGATAGATCTGTAAATATCATTTAGATTATTCTTGTTAATAAAATGCAAACTTGTACCAATTTAAGATTTCTATAGTTTCATTTTCAGAAGTGATTAGGCAACTTGGCCTTACGAGGTAAGGGCTCACTCCACAAGTACCAACTACCCTTTTTGTGCATGTGTAAATATATTTATTTTGAATGTGTTATTTTCTCTACTTTTATTTCTAGCGATACTTTTTGTAACTTAAATGTGTCACTTGGTATTTGATTAAGAGTGTTCATTATTAATTTAGTTTATTTATGAATCTCTTATATAATAGCTTGTTAAACTAGGCATTATCATAGAGCAAGGATCTTTATGTAAAGAATGCCTATATACACATTTTGTGAATCACCATAACTTGAACTAGGACTAATATCACTATGATTAAGAATCAAGTTAGTTTTCATCATTTATTTCTCTGTTATATTTATCATTTATAGTAAGAGAGTAGATAATTTTCTTTAGCACTATTTGTTTCATTATTCTCAAGTATACAATTAGGAAGTTTCATCATTAAAATTAGGTTATTTTAAAGTTGATTATGTTCTTAAAATAGTCAATATAATGATCTATAGCCTACACAAATAATGTACAATGCCTTGAAAGTGTTGTGAATCCTCAATTGATAAGTGATCCATAAATTGTAGTGGCTATTCCACTAGATTGTTCGTCACAACATATTTGATAATATTATATTAAAAATATGAAATTCTTACACTATTATAGTTCTATTAAATTTAAAGATCTTTAGATTTTATTATAATTAGTGCATGCATGCGAAAGGAAATTATGCAGAAATAGAGAACAACAAAAGAAAAGGTCACACACACATATAAGACATAAGATATGGAAATATGGCTGCAAGTACAAAGAAGTAAGGCCTATGGCCCATGGGATGCTACAGTTCATAGGTCCTCTTTGTGTGCTCACCCCTATCCCTCTTGGAAATATTTTCTCATTTATGGAACAAAATGCACTTGAAAGAATGGAATCCCTCTTCCTCCGAGTGGCTTGGTTATAACACAACCTGATATCCCACTAACGATTATGTTTGACTACCTCAAATTTTATCTAGAGTTACAATATAGACTCTTCTAGAGCCTTTTACATCATATCACGTGTCTAGTCCCTTTTCCATGAATATTGCGGGTGCTTGTGGCATCCACTCAAACCATGGTGGTGAAAACAGGAAGGTCAACTTTTGAGTGGCATAACTTTCGCATACAAACTCTGATTAACGTAATTGTTGCATCGTTGGAAATGTCTCTATGTGTAAAATAACACGAAAAGGTGCCACATTAATGCAACAAAATTTTACCCCCAAAAAACATCATTTGATGCCTCCAAACGCTCTCAAAAGGGTTCAGACCTCGTTTTGCCAAACTGGGTCCCGCTGGTAAAAATGGTCCCATGAGCTGATTTCTCCACTTTTTTCACTCTGAATGCATCGAGATGGATGAAAAATAATATAATGATCCAATCCATATCACACCTCCCTATTTTGGGAGCCTTTTGGTCTCCAAAATATTTTATTGAATAAGGTGAAATAATATAATGATCTAATCCATATCACACCTCCCTAATTTTTGAGGTTTTTGGTCTCCAAAACCTTTTATTGAATGAGGTGATGAAATTTTTCCTCCACCTTCTCTTTGTGTACCATTTATCTTTTCCTAGAAGTTGGCCCTTCAACCCAATCTTCCAAAGGTTATGCTGCCCCTGTCTTGTAGTTATGGACCTCTTTTGCAGAACTGTATCTTATGTCAACTTTGCATGAGAATCTAGTTCCAAATTCTCCATAGATGGTAGGACATGTCCCTCTCCCTGGTTTAGCATGGAAGGCTCATAGAGTCTCAAATTATTTACATTCACCTTTAACTAAATGTGCATTTATGGTGGTAGACTGAGTCGATAAACATTATTACCTACCTTTTCCAGTATCTTAAAGGGATCATACCTCATAGCCTTGATTTTCTTACCAAGCCCCAACAAACTCTCCTTGTTACTATAGCCATACTATGTTGCCCACCTTGAACGATTTCTATATTTTGTGTTGATCATGCTTGGCCTTATACTTCTCCTACTACTTTTATAGTGATTCTTGTACCTATAGATGGGTTTGCCTAATCTTCTATATAAATTTTCATCCCTCAAAGCATCTCCCATAAGATCTTCCCTCACTCCTCCTTGTTGCCCATATGCAATATCCAAAGGTGAAAGTGGAAACTATCCAAAACAAGTTTCAAATAGGGACTTAGCTGTAGAAGCATGGACTACTATGTTGTAAGAATGTTATATACATATCATATTTTTATCCCAGGTCTTCAAATGCTTTTGGTTTTATCCCATCAGAAGTTGCACCACAGTCCTGTTGACTACTTTTGTCTACCCACCTGTCTACGGATGGAACGTTGTATATCCCTTCAACTTTGTGTCCATCTTCTCCCACGATGTAGTCCAGAATGCACTAAGAGATATTATATCCCTGTCTGAAAAGATTCTCCTTGGTATCCCAAAGTGCACCCAAACCTGTCCAAAGAACATGTTTGTTGCTTCTTGCCTATTGATGGTCTTTTTACAATGCATCAAAACACACATCTTGTTGAACCTTTCAACTACCACAAACAGGTAGTCATGTCCCTTCCTGGTTGTTGGTAAAACTCCCACAAAGTCCATGGAAATGCTTTCCCAAGGACGAGTAGGTATAGGTAGGATGATATATACCCTGTTTCCTATTGCTAGGATTGTTGTTACAACAAAGCATGAATCCCGTTATGAACCTAGATACCTTCTTTTGCATCTTGGGCCAATACATATGCCTCTACAAGTTAGCCACAATCTTCCCTACACCAAAGTGCCCTGCAAGATTAGAGTTGTAAGCCTCTCTAATCAGCTGCAATCACTCACCTTTAGGAGAATATCTTATCCAACCTCTTATCCAACCTATACAATAAAACATCCTGGAGATGGTAGTCAATGATGTTTTCGTCATTGTGCACATGACTCTCACTCTGTAACTGCTGATACACCTCCTTGAAGTCCTCATGCTCTGAATATGCCTCTCTTTATGCAACATGGGCAAATGACTCCATGTGCATAAGGGTCCCTAAAGTTGTGATATTTTATGTGGGTGACCTTGAGATCATGTCTGCCAAATTGTTTATGTTTCCCTTCTTATACTTGATCACTGGATGAAATTGTTGTAAAAATCACATCCACTTGTAATGCCTAGTTTGTTGTAGCTTACTCTAGGCTTGTAAGTACTATAATGGCTGGTGATCTGTGTGGATTATTGTCTCCTTTCCCATCAGATAATGCTTCCACTTCTTCATAGCTTGCACCATGGCATAAAGCTCCTTGTCGTAGGTAGGGTATTTAAGGATTTCCCCATGAAATACTTCAGAATGGTAGCATACAAGCATTCCTCCCTGCATTAAGACAACTCCCATAGCATACCCACTTGCATTTGTCTCCACTTCAAAGGGTAGTTGCAAGTTTGGTAATGCCAGAAGTGGTTCTTAGATGATATTCTTCTTTAGCTCCTAGAAATCGTTCTAATGACCTTTTCCCCACTAGAATATCTTGCCACTTGCTGTTATGGCATGGAGCAGTGTTGCTACCGCTGAAAATGAGGATATGAATATCCTCAGGTACTATGTTTCCCCAATGAAACTCCTGGCCTTTGAAACATTAATATGCACTTGCCATTTCATGATGGCATCCATATTGGAAGGATCTATCTTTAGTTCTCCTCCACCGATCACATACCCCAGATACACCAAAGACTATTGAACTTCTTGAGATTTGCTAGTAGTTGGCGCTTCTTCAATGTTTCCAACACCTGTGTTAAATGTGAAATATGCTCTTCCTAGGTAGCACTATATACCGGTATATCATCCAAATAGACAAAAACAAATGAATCTATAAAATGGCATAGTTTTTCTATCATTAATCTCATAAATGTAGTTGGTGCATTACTAACCAGTCATAAAAACATTGCTTAGCTTTGAAGGTGGTCTTCCAGGTATCTTCTTCTTTGACTTGAACCTAGTGATATCCAGACTTCAAGTCTAGCTTGGTGAAGTATTTTGCTTGCAGCAATTGATCCAACAAATCATGTATCCTAGGTAGGGGTATCTGTAATTGACTGTGATATTGTTTAATGCTCTGTAATCTATACACATTCACCTAGTCACATCCTTTTTTGGAACAAATATTATGGGTGACCCATATGGTGATGTACTCAGTCGAATGACAACTTGTTCCAAAAATTTCTGCAATTGTTTCTTCACCTCACTTTCTTCTATAACAGATTGTTTGTACAACCCAATATTTGGCAATGGGGAGTCTAGCAATAGTTGCATCTCGTGCTCCATGTCTCTCTTAGGTAGTAATCCTATAGGATCTCGGAACACATCCCTTTATGCATATAAAAATTCTTCCAATTGTTCTTTATCTTTCTTAGTACACTCCTCCAGGGATGCCTTACCTATTATTAATCCTCTATAGGCTGACTTTCTCTTAAAAAAATTAAAACATACTTGTTGCTGGAAGTGATCAATTTTTTGGCTTGGTTGGAACTTTCAAGTAAAATTTTCGACTTTCCTTTGTGCACGTTGATGATGAACAATTCTCCATCCTTGAAAAGTCAGTATTGGTTGGTTCTCCTCATGAATATTACATATAAATGTATGGACTCCCAAACATGACTCCACATACATCAAGGGGAACCACACCTAGATCTTCTTCATCAATAAAGTCAACATTGATAGCAAATCTAATTTTTAACTATTTTGTTACTTTCAACTTTGCATCCTTATTTACCCATTCCAGTGGATATGGATTTGGATGACCACAAACTTCCAGGCCCAACTTCTTGACTAGCTCTACTGTAATGATATTCTCTTGCAACCCTTAGTCAAAGATAGCATCAATCTTGTCTTCTTAACTTGTATATTTATATGGAAAAGTTTATTCATTTCTTTCTCTTCCTGTTGTTGAAGGCTACTCAGATTCACCTCCTTCTATACCAATGTACATACAATCTTCTCTTCCATGTTTGAGCTTATTTCAACTTGGTTTCTCGAATCTGTGGCCATGAGATTCTTCTTATTATTATCTTTCTTCTTGTTCTTTGGGTTTAGCTATGGATTCAACTTCTAACACTTCTCCTCTGTATGGCCATCAATGTTGTAGTAGTTGCAGTGGTTGTTGGGATCTTTGCACTAATGTGTTCTGGTTGTCTTTTTATCTTACCCCCCTTTTTGCTTCTTCTTTGCCTCCTTAAAAGCACCATGTTGCTACTTCTACTTCAATCCACTTGATTGTGTGCTATTCAGACCTATGTCCTCCAAGTAATATGCTTGTACACAAGCCTCATCCATTGATTTGGGCTTGAATAACATCGCTTTCTCACACATATGGCGGTGCATACCCCCCAAATACTTGAGGAGTACATTTGGGTTCTTTGGAAAGATATCCAACATTATATCCATCTTTCTGAATTTCATGGTGTACTCCTACACGCTTTGGCCTGGATTTTTTCTTAATTAATGTCACCGGGTCCATTGGATAGAAGTAGAGGTAGTGTAATAATATTGTGGAAAATAATAGTTGGATAGTGATGAGAGTAATGGTTGTTGGGAAACAACCTGTTCATTTCAATCAATCTTATTTAGTTATCTTCTATGTCAAGGGTGGTTGGGTAGTGCACGAAGGAGACTAAAGACTCCTTCAGATATAGGGTGGTGCTAGGGAAACAAGTTAGTGATTTCAAGGTGTCGGTGGATCCCTTTAGTTGGAATTGATAAAAATAGGGTGTTGATACCTCCTTCTAGTCATTGCTAGAGAATCTTGGAAGTTAGTGCTTCTTGTTGATGTAATCTTCAAGATATATATTAAAAGCGTTTTGTGATTTTCTCTCGTTTGGGTTTCCACATTAAACATCTCTTGTGTATTATGCATTGTTGAATGGTGTTGTTAACCATTAATGTTTACATTATATGATTAAAATGGAAAAATGTGTCTAATATTGATTCAACCCCCTCAGTATTGGTGAATATTCCAATAGTTTCAAGGGATCCATGGAATGGTTTGAGCAATTACCCATAAACCCCATACATCGTTGATGAATATATTCATAATAACCCTTAAGGTCCAACAAAGGAGAGATTTGCATGGGTGCAA
>APFE030519301.1:0-31272 GCA_000404065.3 Pinus taeda
GCCATCTTCTTTCACCACTAGAATCGATCTCACAGATCTCCCACTGAACAGGGTCTACCACAGGACCGAGCGAAACCCCTTAGCAACAAAGGCGTCCCCTTGAAGCCAAAACAACTCTGATACCAATGTAGGTTTTAACCCCGTACAGAAATTACCTGCATACGAATTCTAAATCACAGGAAAAATAAAAATGCGAGAGCATAACACATAAAACACATATACACAGAGATTGCCCACTAGATCTCAAAACTGAGACTACCAGCTTGATTTTTCATTATATTCCTTTCAATGTTACAATACATATTTATACATGCCGAAGCATCCAATACCATGTGACCAAAACCATCGCGTCCAAAAACCATGGACCGAAAACCATCGCGTCCAAAAAACATGTGCGAAAATCATGCACAAAACCATAGGTGGGTCCGCCCAACCTAACATAGGGTCCAAAATCAAAATTTTCCGGGGCGCTGCCTCGGACCCCATAAAGTGGGGTTACGGGTACCCCTCAAACCCCCTGTTAACTATGTGGAAAGAATATAACACAACCCAACAATGGGGACTCCAGGCATGATTGAAGCATTAGGGCCCATTCATACAACAATCAATTGGCAGGGAATAGAATACTTTCTCACTACTAAAGACCTTGCCATTGATGCGGCTAAATTTCGATATCAGATCTCTAATGCAAACATCCAACTCAGGGAACCATTTAATTATGAAAATTTTAAGTTAGCCACCGATCGCTTGCACCTCTATGGTGAATTTATCCTGAGAGAAGGGCCATCTTGATTAGGATATAGGTTCCAGAGTCCAATTATTTGGCACCCTAACATGGTTACCAAGCCCTATACGAGATGCCTGAGGGTCAGACCGACCATTTTTTTGAACACCTAGTTAGGCATCATGGTTGTAGACCACCAAATGAAA
The DNA here is from genome assembly GCA_000404065.3 of Pinus taeda. NCBI lineage: Eukaryota > Viridiplantae > Streptophyta > Pinopsida > Pinales > Pinaceae > Pinus > Pinus taeda. The sequence goes on from APFE030519301.1 coordinate 931, forward strand.
TCCTATATCCAGCCTACTCTCTCACTATCTTACACGTCAACTACAATGTTTTCATGAGGGCATGAAAAAGGGTAAGCAGGGGGGTGCGTGGAGTAATGAAGAAGGTATGTTTTTGTTGATCATTTTGTCATCCTTTCTTTAGAACTCGTAACATCTTTGTATCATGAACTAGGTAGATAATAGGAAATTATGATGAAATCTGTAAGATTAAAGTGCAATATGAAAATACTAATAATTGTCATCTTTCATGCAGAAAAAGGGAAAAACAAAAGACTATCGTTGGCGAATCCCTCAGGATCCTTTGATCCTGAGGGATTGTTGCTTCAAATATTTTTGCATTCTAGACATCTCCAGCTTAGCTGTTATAAAAATGGGCAGCTCTGTTAGCCCGGGAGGGGGACAGTCATCTTTCTATGTAACTTTTCTTGAATTTGAGACTTTGATCATCGACTCTCGTTGAGAAGTGATCCGTTGTAATTCTGTTTAATGCATTAATACAAACCTGGTTGTTGTTTCATCCTTGATCTTGGAATAATCTCAAGCGGTGTATCCCTGGAGGCTAAGGGCCCGGCCCTGGTGGAACACTTGGTCCTGTACTATTACTTTTGGTTTGTGCGTGGTTTTACTTATCAGCTTTGTCCAGTAATCTGATATGTTCTGTTATTTTACATTACAGCTCTGTTACATTTGATTTATGTTAGATTGAGTAATATCATTTTTTGATACAGGAACATCATATCGACTCTGTAACGCATTGCTATTCATTTAATTGTTGATACGATATTGCTGGTCTTTACAGAATATTGTTGCTGTTCAACTACAGAGTAACTATGCTGTAACATTTATATCGCCGCATTCATCTATGGTTTACATTTGATTGAGATTGCGATTCAAATGACACTATTGTTCCGATATGAATTACAATTGTTATTCCTGATAACTAAGATTGATATTGGTGGTATCGAAATCATATTACTACTTTTCTAAAGGCGTGCTATGTGTGTTATTTGTATTGGTTTATCGTGCACTTATATTTCACTCAGAGTTTTGTTCTATATTTCATTTCTAATCAGTTGCTGTTCTATTTCCGTGTGCTATCCGATTTATCCTTAGAATAAAGATTGCTACCTGATTCCTGTAGGATACGATTGCTGCACTTATTTCTGGTGAGTAAGGTGTTTATAAGAATTGATTGTTGTTACATCTTCTAGTCACTATTCTATTTTCTAGCTGCTGTTCCATTTCCTAGTTGTTGTTACATTACCTAGTTGTTGTTCCATTTCTTTATTATTTGCGTTATCATTACTTTGGTGTGCAGAACGATCTAAAACTGTAGTGGGCATTCACATTTGTTGTCTAGCTCCTAGATCGACAATCTGTTCCTTGATTGTCTTTAATTACATCAATTTACAGAGGGAGAAGTTACTGTTACTGTAATTAGATCTTGTTTTGAGCATCCAATTACTCTTGTATTTCGAGCATTATACTACTAGCATTACTCTGGCAAATGATAGCCTCAGACTGAGACACTCTTTGAAATAACAAAATGTTCCTGGATTGACAAACTAATGTGAGGTAATTAGAGGTGAAAAAGACCCTTTTTACGACTCGACACTGAGCATACCCCTTAGCCACAAACCTGGCTTTGTATTTTTCCACACTGTCATCTACAACATATTTAAGCTTGTAGATCCATCTCGAACCTACCACCGATCTATCTTGAGGCCTCAGCACTACCTCCCAGACATCCTTCCCCATTATGGAGTTGTATTCCTCTACCATTGCATCCAACCAAACCTGATGTTGAGCAGCCTCTTGAAAACTGGCAGGCTCCGCATTCTGAGCTACTAATGCTTGATATCTATTTGGTTTTTTTCGCTCCCTTTTATTGTTTCTTGGTGCACCGATGAAATCCTCTGCATCTCGCAGAATCTAGCGAAGTTCCCTACTCATTCTTCCTCTGGTAGCATATGCTTCTATTAGCTCCTCCTCCTCCTCTGATTCTTCCTGATCCAAGAAGAATTCTTTACTTTCATTGATTGAAGTGGTTTGACCAACAGGTCATCTTTTCACTGCTCCTCGGAAGGCATTTCTCGAGATTTTCTTAAGGCCCTTTCCTCCATGAACTTCACGTCTCGTCGAACTACTACCTTCCTGCTCCCTGGAAGATATATTCTGTCTGCCTTAGCGTTCTTGCTATATCCCACTAGATGTCCTTTCTCTACAATTTGATCTAGCTTCTTCCCCTTTTCCTCAGGTATGCGGCAATATGCTAAGCTCCCAAATATCCTAAAATGACTGACTTCAGGTGTCTTCTCTGTGAAGACTTTCTCTAGAGTAATCTTGCCCAATACCCAATGAGGAGTTCTACTCTGAACATAGACTGTCGTGTTACATGCCTCTGCCCACAGGAACTTTAGCATATCCTGATCATACATCATGGCCCTAGCTGCTTCTACGATAGTCCTATTCTTTCTTTCTGCTACTCCATTCTGCGCTGGACTGTAAGGAGTTGTCCACTCTCTTCTAATGCCCTCTTTAGCACAAAAATCAATGAAGTCCTTATCTACATACTCTCCACCATTATCTGAGCGCAAAACTTTTATTTTCTTCCCTGTCAAATTCTCCACCAGAGCCTTTAACTCTTTGAATCGATAGAAAACCTCGTCCTTGGTTTTATAGAAAATAAATCCAAGTTTTCCTTGAGTGGTCATTAATGAAGGTGACGAAGTATTTAGCACCACTAAGAGCTTTAGTGGACATAGGTCTGCAGATATCTGAGTGTATCAATCCTAGTACACTCTTGGCCTTGTTTTTAGTTCTAAGAGATGCCACTTTGGCATACTTTTCAGAGCACATCTTCTGCATACATCATCTCATTCTGTACTAAGATCCAGACCTCTTGTTACAGGTTTCGTGAGAATTCTCAGAGCCCCATGGTGCAAATGTCCCATTCTTCTATGCCATAGTTCGTTCAAATCCTTATCTCCATAACTGCCTACTAGTGTCAATGGTGATTCTAGTTGTAATCTATACAACCCGTTATTTCTGATCCTGATCTACACTTTCTTTTTCTAGCTCAAGTGTTTGACGTATACTTTCTCCTTGATGAAGAAAATGTCATAGCCCTTACCTTGAAGTTGCAATACAAAAAGTAAATTCATCCCCAGTCCTGGTACATGTAGCACATTGGTAGCATGGAACTGCTCTCCCATTTTTGTTTGAAAAACTATGGTACCCTTCCCTACTGGAGTACACTTTGCCTTATTCCCCATGGTGATCTGAAAATTCATCCTTTCCTCCTGATAAATTGAGAAACATTCCTGGATTCCCGTCATATGCTAGGAGGGTCCACTGTCTATATACCATACCTCTAATGATGTAGAGCTAGTCACACAAGCAACTTCTTCTTCCAATCTGGAAGCCAACATAGAGAAATCGAAATTACTCTCTCCTGTGTAATTTTCTAAAAATTTGTGCTAGTCTCTTGATGTAGATGCCTCTGCATCATGGTCTCGACCCATAATTAATTTTCCCTTCCTGTCTCTAATTACTTCCTCTGATACCATGTGAAAATTCTAATTCACTACAACAATTGATTTATTTTTCCTACTTATTTTCCAATAAGTTATTACGAAAACCGCTCAGTAAACATTAAAATAAATTATGTTATAGATATCACACCATAATACAAAAATAAATACATGCACAAGAATCAAACACATCAACACAGATATTTTGGACAATTGTCCCCAAAAAAACCCAATGCGGGAAAATCAGTGCAGTAGAGGAGGATTTTATTAATCAGGATTTTATTAATCAGCTATTCTTGAGTACAACTGAGTGCCAAACTAGCTTACCCAACAAAGATAAGTTCTCCAGCACCTCCAAACTGGCTTAACCAACAGAGATAAGTTCTCCAACACCTCTTCTAGACTCAGCATCAAAATTGCTGGCCTCTGCACAACTCCCAGACCCTCTGCGTCAGCTCCTGCCTCTCTGCATCAGCACTGGGTCTCTTTGCGTCACCCACGCAAGCCCTCCAGTCACTGCATAGTCTTGCTGCCTCTACGTCTGCTTGAGAGGTTCTACGTCTACCTCTCTAATCTTTGCGTTGATCTTCTGGTATTGTTCCTGACTCTTTGTTCCTCACTCGCTACCTCTTGCTGCAATCTAAACCTCTAGTTCGAATTTCTCAGCAAACCCTGCTCCAGAAATCAAACTGACTAGTCTCCCTAGTATATCTCCAACTGAACCTCAAATCCCCTTTTATACTTTTCCTGTTGATGAATCAATGACAGATATTAAGTCCCTAATCAACGGCTAAGATTAAAATAGACTTGATCCTTATCTTTTGGAAGCTTCTCATCCTTATCTTTAATAATACCCATTAATATTTTTATTTCCCTAAGTTTAGACTTAGGAACTCATTAAAAATATTAATTATTTTAATAACTCTTCATCCAGATGGATTTTTCCAAAATGATTTCTGGTTTTTGGAGATATCAAGGTTGTTTTCATAAGGGATTAAACAAGACTATAATCTAATCCTGAATCAAACAATAAGACCGTAGTTATAAAGGGATCTTCGGAGAAACCATAAAAGAAAATTATGATTTGAATGCTGAAGAAACCTCCTCAAATTCGTTGATGAGTTTTACAAATAACCTTTGATCATGTTCATGGAAATATTGTTAATAAAAGGTATCTATTAATGTGAGAAATCAAACATGTATGTTTGGAAGCAGAACATTGTCATTTATGAATTCTGGCTATTAGTTCTAGAATCTAATCTTCACACATCAACGAGAGGATCATTGTCATTTAATGAAAGCACGTCTTGGATATAACAATCTTACAGTGAAAAAGAGGTCGAGTTCCTCTTCAAGTTTGAAGACCAAAATAAGTCATTTGCAGATCCAAAAGTGTTCTTATGAGAGAGTCAAAATCAATATTTAGCCAAAAATATATGGCTACTAAAATTGTTGAAGCAGGAACCTAGTATGCCATGAGTATGTCTCCTAATCTGGATTGGAATATTCTTGATTGTTTGGAACTCTATGACAATTGGACATCTTGATATGGAAAGAGAATTTGTACTTGACCAAGTCTCCAAGGACAATATATTGTTGTTGTAACAATGATTGTGAGAAAGCCAAATTACTTGGTTCAAAGAGATCAAGGATAATCGTTGGACGAAATATACTTGATTGATTGATGACAATGATGAAGTTCATCTCTAAAGAGCATATTGATTCTAGGGTTTTGACATTTGGATATGAAAAATGGAGATCTAGGGTTTGAAAACCCTAGCTATCTAAAAGGGCTTGAAAGAGATAGCTTTAGGGTTTATGGACAAAACCCTAGAACTAAAACTAGAGTAACATTTCCAATGCAAGAAGAAACCCTAGCCTATGCAAGGAAGGAAAGACATCATGCTGATGATGAGGACAAGGTTGATAAAGTTGCAAAATGGAGGCAAGAAGGGTAAGATCAAGAGAGAGATGACATTGGCTATAAACCTACTGTTGTTGTTAGTTATTCTCTCTTCTTTATTGCTAATGTTGTTGTTAGTTATTCTCTTGTCTTTGTATCCTTTGCTTGGTTGTAATTATTCTTCCATGGCCTCTTAGTGAGGATTGCAAGTAGATAATAAAAGATACCTAGGCTTTGGAAAGTAAATAGAATAAGTGGAAGAACGAAGCAAAGAGGACTTTCCCAAAATCATAATTGGAGGGATATTATACTAGATGAGATCCAAGCTCAGAGGGAGTAGGCAAATTAGCAAGTTTGAAGTATATCTTGATTGTGCCGAATAGAAGTAAAAGTAAATGGTGACTTCAAATTGGATCTACAAGATCTAGCATGCAACAATTGGCAGTGTAGATAAATAAGCAATAGATGAGAATAGAAGGTTATCCCAAAAAGAGGGAGAAGATCATGACAAGATGTTTGTTCCAACTATCAAGTACACTTATGTTAGAAATATTTCTTTGAAAATTGCCCCAGGTCGATGCAGTGATGTTTTCCTCATTGAAGTAATTGAGGAGGAAGTGTACATTGAACTACCTTAGGTTTTTAAAATGAGAAGAAGTCTCATGATTGAAGAAGACTCTGTACAATCACAAGAAGACGCATTTGGCTTGGTCTTTTTGGCATTAATGGATCAAGGATGATCCTATATGATTTGTCTCTGACAAAAGCAGAAGGAATCATGTGTCAGAGGGGGTTGTTGTGGCAAAAATAATTGCTTCCGTAACAGAGGGAGCAGTAAAAGAGCCTTGTTTTAGCTTCAAAGGGAGTTGACCTCTAAATTTTGAGATGATGGACTATCATTGACATTGTCAGACTAGAAGTTGATATGTTGAAAGACAACAGTGGCAGAGGGAGCACCCAGTCAATGTGACAGGAAAACAACTGTGATGATGGACATAGTGAAAGGAAGCTAATCAGTGTTATGAGCCAAGGCATGTTGCTCAACATGAGTGGAGTACTAGCATGGCACAATTGATCATGGAAAAGACAGTTATGGTTTGACTACAACTGTAGATTTAGATTGGGCAGAGAGTGTTGAAGACAAAAATAATTCATCAAGATAGTGCTTTAGTTTAGGCCAATGTTGCAGGAAACGTCCCCCCCCTTCCAATCTAACCCCCATAGCACGGTCCGTACAGATGCGTCCAGGAAGCGCCTCCCGAAATGCGCTTCTAAAATTCCGAAATGCGTTTTGGACTAATAATGATGCTTCCTGGAAATTCTGGAAGCGTCCCTTTGAAACATGTTTCAGAATCTCTGAAGCAAATTTCGTACGACGCTTCGGAGGCCGAATCGTACGGTTCCCTTACGATTTCGTACGCGCTTCGGAAAAGTGTCTCGCGCGACCTAAGAAAATCGATTTTTTTTTTTTTATTTCTTGGTGAGTTTGCTTATTGGGGTGGGTCCAACTTGGGTTAGGGTGAGGAATGAAGGAAAAAAATATATAAAAAATAAATATAAATATAGTAGATGCTCCCTCATTGTAATGTTAAATTCTTAAAGTAAAAGTGACATTCTCCTTTATTTTTCATTTTCATCCTTTTACTTAAATTTTTAATATTACCATGAAATGACTCAGGATGTTTGAGAGTGGTTCCAGCCTCATTCGACTTCATATGGAGAAAATGGAATTTCATATCCTATTCAAAATTCGGCAGACTTAACAGTTTTCAGGAATTCAAGATCAATGGGATTGTGGCATTTCATTAGATTATATCAAGTATGAAGGTATGTGATTAGCATTTAATCAAGAGCACCAAGCCCTATATGTACCCTAGTGTTGGTGGTGTTAATTCTTGAACTCCTTTGTCACGCCCTTAGCAAAAAATTACCTTTCAATCAAGTCAAAATCATCGATCAAGAATGTTAAGCTTTTTCTACCATGTTAAACTTTTTCTACAAGAGGAGAAGAATCTAGATTATAGATGGTTGATGCATCTAAATGGTTGATGCTCGAATAATTAATCATTAACGTACAATGGATGCTATATCTATCTTGATTTATGCAAAAATATGCATGTTTTCATGTCTTCTACAACTAATTTGGTATTTGGGATGTTTGTTTTGAGTATAAATGCAAAAAAAAATATTTATATATATATATATATATAGCAGACGCTTCGCTTCCTAGATTTTTGGAAATGACACTGCCACATCCCTGCTTCCAAAAAACGTCCCTGCTTCATGCAACAATGGTTTAGGCTCTGTTGTAATTTCTTGGATGAGCATGAAGCAGACATTTGTCGCACTCAGTATTGCAAAGGCCGCGTATATTACAGCTGGATTGGCAAGTTGAGAAGCATTTTAGCCTCAGAGACTACTTGTATGACTGTCTTGATTAGGTGCACATGATGACCATGATGACAGGTTGAAGCACTGTGAGATCCAATATCGAGACATGGTATAGAAAGAAGTAGCATGACTTCAGTATTATTCTACAGTCAAGCACATTTCTAACAAAGCCTTTGTCCCAAGGCAAAGTTTGTATACTTCGGGGACAAGGTTGGACTTGTTGAGAATGCCTCTTAATGAGAGGGAGTGTTGATGAGATAGCATCAGGGACACACATTCTCCCTATGTCATATATAACCAAAATTAGCGAGCATGGTGTAGCAGAGGACAATCATTCTTCCTATGTCACGTATATTAACAAAAATTAGGAAGAATGGTCCCAGAGGCCCAGAGTTACTGAGATAGAGTGTCACCTTTCAGCATCAAGCTCACATAGCATCAGGCCCAAAATTACTCAAATAGAGTGTGGCCTTTAGAGTCACCATGCGTCAAAATATTGACCAGAAAAATGGTGAATCAAGATTAGTCTGTATACCATGTGTCAAATAGACCAAAATTATGGTGACTAGTTAATGTTAATGATGTACCATATGTTAGGAGTACCAACCAAAATTATGGTGAGGATACACCACAGGTCAGAGGTACAGACCAGAGTTATTCAGAGGTATCGACCAGAATTATGGTAGTTTGTTGATGTTGTTGACTTACCATGTGTCAAAATTGGTTAACCAGATTATGGTACTTTTTTGATGTTATCGATTTACCATGTGCCACAATTATTGACAAAAATATGGTAACTTATTTTACCACGTGTCATAATAGTTGACCCGATTATGGTAATTGGATTTGTTATAACCTTTTTCTTAGAGAAATTTGCCAACATGAGAACATCTAGATAGTCATTATGAATACCTCCCTAGCTAAGAGGGAGTGTTGAATTTTGTTGCTATGGTTGGTCTTCATAATTAATATTTTAACCCTTGACATATTTATAATGATAAATAAGGCATGTTCTTCATGACCTTGTTAAAAGAGAAAATATATGACATGTTCTTCATGTTGGCTTTTAAAAGAGAATAATTGAAATTTTGGCTCCAAAGGAAGTTAATTCAGCTCCCCTCTAGTCAAGTCGGCCCCAGTGAAAAGGCACCCATTTGGCCAACAAAGAAGACTATAAATAAGGCACTCGACCTCCTTCTCCAAGCACCATTCAATCTCTCACAAGAAGATATATTTTGGACATATAAATGAAGGACAAGAAGGACAAAGAGAACAAGAAGAAAGAAAAACTCATCTACATCTTTCTCACTCTTGATCTGACTTAGCAAGTGTGAAATCTCTCTCTCTGCAGTTCGCACATGTGGGCATATTCTAGACAGAGGGCCAAATTTTTGGGCAGGTCAAATTTCTAATTTAAGTAGATCAAGGACAAGCTTGTGGAGTAAATTGTTGACTTGACTAGAGGGAGCTTGACCAGGTTTGACCTAGCTATATTGTTGGTCAGTTTGACCTTGTAAATGATTAGATATATCTCTGTTGAACTGAAGAATTTCTCTAAGCAAAAGGTTGTTGGGCTTTTCCCCCATGTGGCTTTTCCCAGGGTAAATGCTTGTGTTCTTGATTTACGTGTTGCTTTATGATCCTAATGTTTATTATTGAAAATATTCTATGTAATTTCTTTATGATAAAATTGAATGAATGGAAGATTAAATTAAGAAAAAATGTGAAGTAATTATTAGATAAGAATATCTCTAAAAATCAACAGGTCCCAATATACACATTATCTCTGCTCACTCACTCTTCTCTTTGTCTTCTCATCTCTCTGTCACCTTTTCTTCTCCTCTTAAACAACTAAATCTATCATTGCCATGGGTATAGGTCCATGGTTTTACCCATGTAAATCCCCCTTAAGACTGTATCAGCGCATAACGGCTTATCAACATGATCTCCTTATTTTCAGCTCCCTGCTTGGTGCATATTAGTACATGCCAAGATCAAGGGCTTAGGTTCAAAAAGGTACTAAGGCCTAGAACAGTAAAATTTGCCCAATTTTTAAATACCCAACACTTTCCAAGACACATGGAGTGACCCAATCAAAATCGACAGGACAAGAGTCATTTTGGGGCCCCCTTGCCTATCTGAGCTTTAACAAGGGGGGTCAATAATTTGTCATCTATGCCATTTAAACAACCATAACCTTTTTAATGTGCACCAAGTGATCTCATGAGCCGTCAAATATGATGGCGAGGATGTTACTTTAGGGCTCCCCTCCTATTTGGAATTTAACAAGGGGTTCCAAAGTATTTTGTCGTATGCGCCTTTGCAACATGGTGCCACAAAGGTTACTTAGGCCCACTTCTTGCCACTACCGCTATGCACTGTAACTTATGGTCAATGGTCTATGTCATGTCCACCTCACTACCACATCACAACCTGCCACATGTCATGCCACGCCATTGCCACATCATTTCCACATGTCACTCAAAGAAGGACCATTTGGCCACGTAAAAGGGTCAAATCCACCTGCCATGTGTCCCTACATTAGTTTGCCACATCATCGGGCTACCACCTATCTCTACCAAGTCACCTTGCCATGTCATCTGGTGTCCACCTATCCCATAGAAACCATGTCTAGACTCCATCACTTCAACTTTAGGTTTCTCTTCATTCCTAAGGAGTTAGACTAAGTGTCATATACCACTGAAAAGCTCTCTAAGAGGGTTATCCAACCAAACACTTTTCATGTGTTATTGAACAAGTTACCTTAATACAAAATTCCTTCAAATGTAGGCTACTTACTAAACAACCAAGTCATCATAAGCTTAGCACACTATTAGTAGAAGCAACCAAGTCACCAAAAATCATAAGGATCATGCATGGATACTCAACAAGCTCCCCCCGATCTTGACATCATTTGACATCAATGACAATAACTGCCAACATACCCAACAATTTTTGTCCATGTTGTACTATACCACTCTATTGCTCATTCCTCTATTTTTGGCTACAAATTGTATCTTCTTATGTGTTGTTACACACTCACAATTGTTAGCTAAATCAAGCATAACATATTAATCATAGTATTGAAATATCAACACCAAGCATGTTGATTTGACATTGTTCATAAAATCAAAATCCATGTCAGTTATACATTCTAGGAAACAAAAGGACACATCAACATTTTATCCAGACTAGCAAGTACACCATCTAGAAGTTTAAATCAACATATACAAAAATTAAATTACCATATTAATTTCCATCCTTTGTGTGTGAGTCCTTTCAGGTTCAATGTTGAACCTAGGCTTTAATACCACTCTGTAACCACTTCCCACCCCACATCCCAAACTATGGAAGGGTTACCTTGTTTAACCAAATCTCCAAGGTTCGTTATGAGGATGGGATTATGGAAACCTCATTTCTTTAAGACTTCATAACATAAAATTAATATCAATGTTGCCTTTAGCTCGTCGAGAGCTTTCCGAAAATATAAAGTTTATCTCAATGCAAGTCTTGAATCGAAAGTTACGCCCATTAGAAGTTTAGCCTATTAAAAGACGCCATGTCATCACAAGGGCACCACGTGGCACCCGTGTGGCCTCTGCCTGGCCCAGTGGCACTGTTACGCCATCATTTCCAACTCAACGAGGACCTAAACTGTGGCAATTCTAGTCATTTGGATGTTAAACATTACTCACTGTGTGGGAAGGTTGTAGGCCAAAGGCCAGAATGAGAACCGCCGATCCACGTCATGTCGGATCGGGATTCCTCGGTCTCTCCTCTACTTGACTATGTTGATATGCCCAAATGCTCATGGCCAAGTTGGGAACTCCTTGTCCAACTTCATACTAGCCCCATTCACCAAAACTCTCTTTCGAAGCCTGAAGGTCGAATACCCTATTGGGGTCCACTCCTAAGCCTTGTCTCCTCGACGTCAGGATCTATCGGCCATGTTACCCACCATTTTGTGGGTGATATCCCTAGGAGAAAATTTTCTCCAAGATGGTCCTCAACTGGAAGCCAGTAGCCCCTTGCAGCCCGTTGGAGCCTCCTTACCAACCATCCTTAGCAACATGTCTTGCACTATCAAGTACATAGGCTTCAGCTGAGTTTCAGTGGCTCAATGCATGTCAACTTGTTTGTCTCCCATCGGCAGGCTGTCATTCCGGAGTTAGACAATTTTCTAGCTGAGATGCTCTCCCTGTAAATTGTGCAATTCTGGAGGGGAACTAGCCTTCCCTCCAAAAATTGTGCAATCCTACTGGGCTCCAGAATTACGCAATCCAGCCACGTAGCCTTCCCTCCAGAAATTTCACAATCCAACCCAACACTTGGCTTCAGCTCAAAAATTGTGCAATTCTGGGAAGCAATGACTTGTTGGCCCCAGAAATTGCACAATGCCTGAGGGACATCCAGCCTTGTTCAACCCAGAAACTGCACAAATTTCATCCCCAGGCTTGCACGCTGTTTCATGTGCTGTCAGGTTGACCGGTTCCCTCCAGGACTGAGCAAGCTTGATTTGGATGCATGGCCTGCTTTTCCCAAAAATGCAAAAAGCAAAGCATCCCTAGATTTTAGGGATCTATTTTTAGCAACTGCAGGTTACATGCAAAAATTGTTTTAAAAACCTCCCGCCAAGTGTCGTTTTTTCCTAGATTTGTGGCATGCGCGTCATAACCTCGATCTTATCAAAACTTATTTGTTGAATGTTACAGATCTCATTCCTCACATTGATCTTGCAACTCTAACATCCCACATCACATCTAGGAGTCTTCGGCACATTTAGCTCAACTTTTTCAGAGTGAGTCTACTTTTCATGCCTTGTGTTGCGTTTTTGTCACTTTTTGTATTTCGCTTTGTGTATGTGTTGTTTGCTTGATTTCAAAGAACGCTTGTTGTCATTTTGATGCATGTTAGCTTTTAAAACCATTGTTTCAGTTTTCCTTTGCATCACACTGTTTTCGTATGCTTGACACTATTTCTGCACTAATGGTCATCATTGCGGCGACATGCTTCACACGCATGATTGCTTTCTCATTTTCTGAATCCTGCACTTACTATTTGCATGCATGATCATTCACTCTTGCTTGCACTTAGCTTCACCATGCATCCAGACTTCTCATGTTTTCAGTCACCCGTCGGTGGGTTTGGGCTCCCTTGGCCCTGACCCTGCCTTGCCCGACTAGCAAATGCGCATTTCTGGAAGTGAAGGCTCTACCTTCCCTCCAAAAATTGCGCAAATCTAGCCAAGCACTGGCCTCCAGGCTTGCATTGCACAATTCTGGGAGGCAGTGCCTTGTTGGCCTAAAAAACTGCGCAATGCAATTTGCTAGTTTGCATGTCACCTCTGACTGAAATTGTGCATTGTGCAATTTCAGTCCTCAACAGGCCAGGCTGGACTGTGCATTGCACAGTTCTAGCAGTCAGTCAGCCTCCTGACAGCCCAGACTATGCCTTGCACAGTATTGGCAATCAGTCTCCCTACCTCCTAGTGAAAATTGCATAATCTTCACTGACAGTCATGCAGGTATGTTAAATGACAATCCTCTATTTTGTTTTGGTTTTCAACTAACATATTGCTTGCCATGAGTGTTGCTATGTCTGCAAGTATCACAGGTGTTCATTTGCCCCTCAACAATACAAGTACATGGCTTCCCAGGGAGCAGAGTCAAAGGACACCGTTGAAAGTGCAATTGGGGATGCAGTTGAACAAGTGTCTATGAGCTTGCTTATCTATGAAGACACCAAGTTGTTCATAGACAAGGATATCAAGATGAAATGGCAATGACATCACAGCACACAACACCATCAGCAGCAGCAAAAGGTTGCAGACCTGCGTGCGGCAAAGGCAAGAGGAAGGTTGTTGACGGCACAGAAGCTGAGCAAAGCTAGAAGTTCAAAGCATATCCACTTGTGATGAAATAAGCTTTGGAGATTGTGGCTAAGAGGCAACAATGCAATAAGAGGATTGTGCAAAGTCCCTAAGAAAAATAGAGAAGGAGTTGCAGGAGTTGAAGCGACAACTCAAGGAAGAACAGGGATTGCGCAAAAGAGAGAAGGAAGCGCAGCAGGAATAGGCACAACAGGAGGTGCAACATGCACAGATGGATGAAACTGTGCCCATACAGTTTATAGACAAATCCCAACAGCTAGCACCGAGCAGACAGGGTGAACAGTTTTGTCGATCGCTTGCACATATGTTCAGGGGCATGGATTTCATTGTGTGCATGCATGCAATCCCATCCATTAGCACACTCACTGAGGTGAAGACAAAGAACCAAGTCTGACTAGAGCTAGACATGTACTTCGACGAGTTGATGCGCATAGCCACCAGCATAGACTTTGAGATCAGCACAGACACTATGCATCAGTATGTTGTTGGTTTGATTGCACCCAAGACTATGATGCGCATGTTATGAGACGAGTTGGACAGAGGAGCCAAAGCAGTTTACCTGGACGCAACAGAGACAAGAGTTCGCTTCCAAAAGGATGTCACCATAGAGTACACAAACACCATCATGGACTACCCAACTTGGCATCGATACGCCACCATCGATCATCGCGAGGATGTCGAACAGTTGGTCTTCCCACAGTTTTCTGAGTCTTAGTAATGTCTTGCATGGCTTACTCAAGCCTATTTTGTATCACATGGGTACATGTGCAGATTGTAATGTAACATCTTATAAAAGTGAAAGAACAAATGTCGATAGTAGAATGTAATAGTCATGTAGTCGCTGAATAGTTGAGGGTAGGTGAAGAGTCATAAAGCAGAATGTCAAGGGTCACCCCAACCTTTGCTATTTATAGAACCTCATAACTCATTGTACAGGGTTTTTGGAGCCAAGCTTCCTATAGGTGTATCTTAGAGAAAGCTTGGAGTGTATTGTAATGATCCATGGCTTCTCCACAGTGCAAATCTAGTACATCTATTAGGAGGAGCAGGCCGCAGTGACTATAACATTCCGATGTCAGAACTAGTGGTTAGTCATGGTTGTATTGTATGATTAGATCTTTCACTCTTAATATAACAAAGCCAACACGTTTCATGCATATGTTGTTATTGTATTTTAGTTGCCTTGGTTACTCTAAAGATATATGTAGTTGTTTGCTTACGCATATATGCATGGACTCTTTCTATATATGTATGTATGAATCTTATTGAGATGTTCTTCATGTTGGCTTTTAAAAGAGAATAATTGAATTTTTGGCTCCAAAGGAAGTTAATTCAGCTCCCCTCTAATCAAGTCGGCCCTAGTGAAAAGGCACCCATTCAGCCAACAAAGAAGACTATAAATAAGGCACTCGACCTCCTTCTCCAAGCACCATTCAATCTCTCACAAGAAGATATATTTTGGGCATATAAACGAAGGACAAGAAGGAAAAAGAGGACAAGAAGAAAGACAAACTCATCTACATCCTTCTCACTCTTGATTTGACTTAGCATGTGCGAAATCTCTCTCTCTGCAGTTCGCACATGTGGGCATATTCTAGACAAAAGGCTAAATTTTTGGGCAAGTCGAATTTCTAATTTAAGCAGATCAAGGACAAGCTTGAGGAGCAAATTGCTAACTTTACTAGAGGGAAGCTTGACCAGGTTTGACCTAGCTATATTGTTGGTCAATTTGACCTTGTAAATGATTAGATATATCTCGGTTGAACTAAAGAATTTCTCTAAGCAAAAGGTTGTTGGGCTTTCCCCCATGTGGGTTTTCCTAGGGTAAATGCTTGTGTTCTTGATTTACCTATTGCTTTATGATCCTAATGTTTATTATTGAAAATCTTCAATGTAATTTCTTTATGATAAAATTGAATTAAGGGAATATTAAATTAAGAAATCATACGAAGTAATTATTAGATAAGAATATCTCTAAAAATCAACAAGTCCCACTACACACATTATCTCTGCTCACTCACTCTTCTCTCTATCTTCTCATCTCTTTGTCACCTTTTCTTCTCCTCTTCAGCAACTAAATCTATCATTATTTTTCTATTTTTGTACTTTGATCCATCTCGTTGCCATGGGTATAGGTCCATGGTTTTGCCCATGTAAATCCCCCTTAGACTATATCAACACATAATGGCTTATCAACATGATCTCCTTATTTTCAGCTCCCTGCTTGGTGCATATCACTACATGCCAAGATCGAGGGCTTAGGTTCAAAAAGATACTAAGGCATAGAATAGTAAAATTCGCCCAATTGTTCAATACACAACACTTTCCAAGACACATGCAGTGACCCAATCAAAATTGACAAGATA
Source organism: Pinus taeda (assembly GCA_000404065.3). NCBI lineage: Eukaryota > Viridiplantae > Streptophyta > Pinopsida > Pinales > Pinaceae > Pinus > Pinus taeda. The sequence continues at coordinate 17,014 of APFE030519301.1, forward strand.
GTAGTCATTTTGGGGCCCCCTGCCTATCGGAGCTTTAACAAAGGGGGTCAATAAATTGTCATATATGCCATTTAAACAACCATAACCTTTTTAATGTGCGCCAAGTGATCTCATGAGTCGTCAAATCTGATGGCGAAGATGTTACTTCAGGGCTCCCCTCCTATTTGGAATTTAACAAGAGGGGTTCCAAAGTATTTTGTCGTATGCGCCTTTGCAACGTGGTGCCACAAAGGTTACTTAGGCCCACTGCTCACCACTACCGCTATGCAAAGCTGACTTATGGTCAGTGGTCTATGTCATGTCCACCTCACTACCACATCACAACCTGCCACATGTCATGCCACGTCATTGCCACATCACATGCCACATCATTGCTACATGTCACTCAGAGAAGGACCATTTGGCCACGTAAAAGGGTCAAATCCACCTGCCATGTGTCCTTACATTAGTTTGCCACATCATCAACCTACCACCTGTCTCTACCAAGTCACCTTGCCATGTCATCTGGGGTCCACCTATCCCATCAAAACCATGACTAGACTCCATCACTTCAACTTTAGGTTTCTCTTCATTCCTAAGGAATTAGACTAAGTGTCATATACCACTGGAAAGCTCTCTAAGAGGGTTATCCAACCAAAAAAATTTCATGTGTTATTGAACAAGTTACTAGCAAACAACATTCCTTCAAATGTAGGCTACTTAGCAAACAACCAAGTCATCATAAGCTTAGCACACTATTAGTAGAAGCAACCAAGTCATTAATAGCATCATAAGCATCCTGCATGGATACTCAACAAGCTCCCCCTGATCTTGACATCATTTGACATCAATGACAATAAATGCCAACATACCCAACAATTTTTGTCCATGTTGTACTATACCACTCTACTGCTCATTCCTCTATTTTTGGCTACAAATTGTATCTTCTTATGTGTTGTTACACACTCACAATTGTTAGCTAAATCAAGCACAACATTTTAATCATAGTCTTGACATATCAACACCAAGCATGTTGATCTAACATTGTTCATAAAATCAAAATCCATGTCAGTTATACATTCTAGTAAACAAAAGGACACGTCAACATTTTACCCAGACTAGCAAGTACATCATCTAGAAGTTTAAATCAACATATACAACAATTAAATTACCATATTAATTTCCATCATTTGTGTGTGAGTCCTTTTAGGTTCAATGTTGAACCTAGGCTCTAATACCACTCTATAACCACTTCCCACCTCCTTGAACATCCCAAACTATGGAAGGGTTACCTTGTTTAACCCAATCTCCAAGGTTCGTTATGAGGATGGGGTTACGACAACCTCATTTCTTCAAGTCTTCATAACCTAAAATTAATATCAATGTTGCCTTTAGCTTGTCGAGAGCTTTCCGATGATATAAATTTTATCTCAATCCAAGTCTTGAATCGAAAGTTATGCCCATTAGAAGTTTAGCTTATTAGAAGAGGCCATGTCATCACAAGGGCACCAAGTGGCACCCATGTGGCCTCCGCCTGGCCCAGTGGCACTACCACGCCATCATTGCCAACTCAACGAGGACCTAAACCATGGAAATTCGAGTCATTTGGACATTAAAACTTAAATGTTACTCACTATGTTGGAAGGTCGTAGGCCAAAGGCCAACATGAGAACCGCCCATCCACGTCATGTGGGATCGGAATTCCTCGGTCTCTCCTCTACTTGACTGTGTTGATATGCCCAAATGCTCACGACCAAGTTGGGAATTCCTTGTCCAACTTCATACTAGCCCCGTTTACCAAAACTCTCTTTCAAAGCGTGAAGGTTAAATACACTATTGGGGTCCACTCCTAAGCCTTGTCTCCTCAGCATCAGGATTTGATGGCCTTGTTACCCACCATTTTGTGGGTGATATCCCTAGGAGAAAATTTTCTCCAAGATGGTCCTCAACTGGCATCTAGAAATGCCTTGCATCCTGTTGTAGCGGCTGTAAACACCCTCCAAAAGTTTTCCTTAGCCTCATTTTGGAGCCTCCCTACCAACCATCCTTAGCAGCATGTCTTGCACTATCAAGTACATAGGCTTCAACTGAGTTTTAGTGGCTCAACAGCCTGTGCATGTCAACTTGTTTGTCTCCCACCCATAGGCTATCATTCTGGAGTTAGACAATTTTCTAGTTGAGATGCTCTCCCTGTAAGTTGCGCAATTCTAGAGGGGAACTAGCCTTCCCTCTATAAATTGCACAATCCTGTTGGGCTCCAAAATTGTGCAATCTATCCCTACACTTAGCTTCAGCTCAAAAATTGTGCAATTCTGGGAAGCAATGACCTACTAGCCCCAGAAATTGCGCAATGCCTGAGGAACAACCAACCTTGCTCAACCCAAAAACTGCACAAATTTCATCCCCAGGGATGCACGCTGTTGCATGTGCTGTCAGGTTGATCGGTTCCCTCCAAGACTGAGCAAGCTTGATTTGCATGCATGGCCTGCTTTCCGTGTAAAAGCAAAAAGCAAAGCATCCCTAGATTTTAGGGATCTATTTTTAGCAACTGGAGGTTACATACAAAGATCATTTTAGGAACCCCCGCCAAGTGTCATTTTTGCCTAGATTTGTGGCATGTGCTTCATAACCTCGATCTTATCAAAACTTATTTGTCGAATGTTGCAGAGCTCATTCCTCACATCGATCTTGCAACTCTGACATCCCACATCGCATCTAGGAGTCTTCGACACATTTAGCTCAGCTTTTTCATGGTAAGTCTACTTTCCCTGTCTTGCGCTGTGTTTCTATCACTTTTTGTATTTCGCTTTGTGTAAGTGTTGTTTGCTTGATTTCAATGAATGCTTGTTGTCATTTTGATGCATGTTAGCTTGTAGAACCATTGTTTCATTTTTTCTTTGCATCTCACTGTTGTCGCATGCATGACATTGTTTTTGCACTAACGGCCGTCGTCCCAGCGACATGTTTCACACGCATGATTTCTTTCCCATTTTCTGAATCCTACACTCACTATTTGCATGCATGATTATTCACTCTTGCTTGCACTCAACTTCGCCATGCATTCAGACTTCTCATGTTTTCAGTCCTTGTCGGCGGGTCTGGGTTGCCTTGGCCCAGATAATACCTTGCCTGGCTAGCAAATGCGCATTTCTGGAGGTGAAGGCATCGCCTTCCCTCCAAAAATTGCTCAAATCTGGCCAAGCACTGGCCTCTAGGCTTGCATTGCACAATTCTAGGAGGCAGTGCCTTGCTAGCCTCAGAAACTGCACAATGCAATTTGCTGGTTTGTATGTCACTTCTGACTGAAATTGAGCATTGCGCAATTTCAGTCCTCAACAAGCTAGGCTGGACTATGCATTGCGTAGTTCTAATAGTCAGCCAGCCTCCTAACAGCTCGAACTGCGCTTTACACAGTTTTGGCAGTCAATCTCCCAACATCCTAGTGAAAATTGCGCAAACTTCATAGACAGTTACGCAGGTATGTTGCATGTCAATCCTCTGTTTTGTTTTGGTTTTCAATTGACAGATTGCTTTCCATGCGTGTTGTTATGTCTCCAGGTATCACAAGTGTCCGTCTGCCCCTTAACAATATAGGTACATGGCTTCCCAGGGAGTAGAGTCATAGGACATCATTGAGAGTGCAACTGCGGATGCAGTTTAACAAGTGTCTATGAGCTTGCTTATCTATGAAGACACCAAGTTGTTCATAGACAAGGATATCAAGATGAAATGGCAGCGGCATCACAGCGAGAAGCACCATCAGCAGTAGCAAAAGGTAGCAGACCTACGCACAACAAAGGAAAGAAGAAGGTTGTTGAGCACAAAAGTTGAGTAAAGCTAGAAGTTCAAAGCAGATCCACTTGTGATTAAAGCAGCTTTGGAGATTGTGGCTAAGAGGCGACAACGCGATAAGAGGATCGTGCAAAGGCAAGGAGAGAAACATAGAAGGAGTTGCAGGAGTTGAAGCGACAACTCAAGGAAGAACATGAACTGCACAGTGGAGAGAATGAAGCACAACAAGCAAAGAATATGTACAGCAAGAGGCACAACATGCTTAGATGGATGAAACTGCGCCCATATAGGTTGTAGATCCATCCCAGCAGCTAGCACGGAGCAGACAGGGTGAGCAGTGTTGTCGATCACATGCACGGATGTTCAAGAGCATGGATTTCGTTGTGCGCACACATGCGATCCCATCCATTTTCACACTCACTGAGGCGAAGACAAAGAACCAAGTCCGACTAGAGCTGGACATGTACTTTGACAAGTTGATGCGCATAGCCACCAACACAGACTTTGAGATCAGTGTAGACACTATGCATCAGTATGTTGCTGGTCCAGCTACACTCAAGACTATGATGCACATGTTATCAGACGAGCTGGACAGAGAAGCCAAAGCAGTGTACCCAGATGCAACGGAGGCAAGAGTTCGCTTCCAGAAGGATGTCACCATAGAGTACACAAACACCATCATGGACTACCCAGCTTGGCATTGATTCGCCATTGTCAATCATCGCGAGGATGTTGAACAGTTGGTCTTCCCACAGCTGTCTGAGTCTCAGTGATGTCTTGCATGGCTTAATAAAGCCTATTTTGTCTCACATGTGTACATGTGCAGATTGTAATGTAACATCTTATAAAAGTGAAGGAAAAAATGTCGATAGTAGAATGTAACAGTCATGTAGTCGCTGAAGAGTTATGAGGTAGGTGAAGAGTCACAAAGGGGAATGTCAAAGGTCACCCCACCCTTTGCTATTTATAGAACCTCATAACTCATTGTACAAGCTTTTGGGAGCCAAGCTTCCCATAGGTGTATCTTAGAGAAAGCTTGGAGTGTATTGTAATGATCCTTGGCTTCTCCACAGTGCATAGCTAGTACATCTATTAGGAGGAACTAGTGGTTGGTCATGATTGTATTGTATAATTGGATCTTTCACTCTTAATATAACAGAGCCAACACGTTTCATGCATATGTTATTATTGTATTTCAGTTGTCTTGGTTATTCTAATGATATATGTAGTTGTTTTCTTAAGCATGTATGTATGGACTCTTTCTATATATGTATGTATGAATCTTGCTGAGATGTGATGTTGGTTTAACCATCACTTTGGATCGTTTGTTTCCACGCCTTCTAGCTTGTGATGTATCTTTGCTCGTGTGTTCCCTTTCAAGTTGCTTGTTTCCATAGGTTTTTAAGGGGCACACTCATTCCCCTTTCCATGTGTTAGAACCCTTCATGCACCTTTCTTGGCTTGTTGCACTGGTCACACCCTTGCTACCAAAAAGGACATCTCACTTGCCTCTACATGCAATCATGGTCAAGGCGATACAGTACGACCCACTGCTGGGACTCCTACACCAAACAATCTGAGGTCTAGTGGGGACTTCTTACCAGGGAGATCCCCTGACATGTTGTCGGATCCAGCACCATCAACATTTTGGCACTAGAAGAAGGGCTAGATGACAAGCTGAGTCCTCACATCTGTTTTGAACCTCTGCATACCTATCATGAGTAACTACAAAGTTTACCTTCTGGAGTGTATGTATTATGGAAACAACTTTGACATCTCGGAAGATCTTTGGGATAACTTGTCACATAAAACATACGATGGTGGAGGCTACGTAGCCTTGGTTAGGCACACGATTGGCATTGTAGGCCCATGAGAAAGACATGAAATCTTTGAAGATTACATGACCTATGCGTTGTTTTCCTACACGCTTCGAGGGCACCCAATGCATTGGTGTGCCACGCTGCCCGAAAAATCTATTCATTCTCTTTCTCATATGGTCGCAAAGATAGATTGTTCTTTCAATCATTTTGACCATAAAGCATTCAACAAAGAAATTTTGAAGTTACAGAAAGCACCAAATGAATCTGTTGAACAATTTTGCATGCACTTTCGTAATCTTGCATACAGATTTCCCGAAGATGAAAATGATTGGGAATTTCTCGATGGAAGATTTGAGTATCTTCTGTACATATCTGAAAATCCACAATTCTTGAAATCACTCTAAGCCCACTTAGCATACTTCAGTGATGGAGCTGTGCAATCACAGGTAGGCATAGTTGTTGTCACAAGTGATTGTCTACCTTCACCTTATCGAATAGTTCCACCACTACAAAGTGATGTGGGAGAACATGCACACACATTTGTTGAACTATCACATCCTCCCACCCCACCTGCTCCTGACATTTGCACAGATTTGGCTTGCAAGTTTGCTAGTTGGCATATGGACTTGTTACCTCAACCTCCGTCCCCGTGTTCTATTGATGCTCCAGATTGTACTGTCTTGTGTTCTTCCATTCTGGACTCCTCACATATTGTGAACGAGGATCAAATTGTCAACGGAGTTGGTGTTGTGCAGCCAACCTGTGCTATCATTCATGATGAGTGTGTGTGGGAATCCAAAGAAGAACCCGTGGTGAAGGATCACTCCCATCCACCCACGCCTCTCCCGCTCTATCCTGACATCCCTTGTGATTCTGCCACTGTTGATATCCCCTGTAAAAACTCATTCTGGATGTTTCTACTTCCGATTGTTCATAGGACACATCGGATGTCAGTTTGTCATTACTTTGTGAAGAGGACACATCTTCTTCAGAAAATTCATCCAATCTATCATCTATCATTTCTGAAAACATAGAGGGTGAACATCCTTGCTTCTTATCTACCCCTCTGCACGATTCATTAAATCATGAGGATGCCAACAAACATCCCGAATTTTCTGATTGTGGCTGTCGTGATCTTTGTATTTCTTCATTCGATCATGATGATGATTCACTCACTGTTAATATGTCTAGGCCACTAGTCTCCGATGATCTACCTGTCGATGAAGTCGAAACCCCGCAGGCTGTCGAGGCACTTCAGCCCGAGCTAATGGTTATGTCAGGCCCTCGCTGTCCTGAGGTTGGTTTCACTTCTAATCAGGAAATTGTTGAAACACACAAGGCTCCTCATCACTCTCTACTTCACATTGAAGATCAACCAAACACCTAGATTTTGCTTCCTCCACTCGAATGACACGATCCCATCGCTCTTGCATTGGAGGAATCTTACACAGCAAGCACGCTTGCGCGATGTAAGTGGTCTACCTTTTTCATGTTTGCTTGCATGTCACAGTCAAGAGAATGCGTATGCTTAACATTTGCACGTAGTGTAGCGCAACACCATGGCAAGTCCACAGAGTGCATGTCATGCACTTTCACTCATTTCTTTTCTGTGGACACACTTAAACCCAGAGTGTATTTGCCTTCATCGTTATATCTTTCATGTTTGCTAGTTCACATGACTATGTTGTTCACGAACCTTGCCTTCACCAACATGGGTCGACCAATGCACCGATGGCTGCATTGGAAGTATCACTTTACGTAAGCAAACCCATGCACCGTTAGCTTAGCAGTAGGAGTAGTGTTTGCTTCTTGTTGGTTTGCTTGCATGCATGTTTGCTTTCTTTTTTGTTTATTTGTTTGTTTGCATGTTTGTTTGCTTATTCGCTTTGCTTTTGCATTTTCGTTTTTGCTATTCGCTTTTTTGTTGTTTGTTGCTTGTTTACGTTCATAGGATAGTTTCGCATGAACTGTGTGCGACTGTTGAAACAAGTTGGGTAAAGTACAAGAGGACTTGTGCAATTATCAGTACTTGGTTATCTATCGTTCTATCTCTGTATGATGAACTTGTTGTCTTCAGTCCATGATACACTAATGGAAAATATGTTCTATTCGAAGTGAAACTTGATGAAAACACAACGTTTACACGCTAACTAGTATCACCTACTCTAGTCGGTCATTTTTGGGTTAACCCTTGTTAGCTCAGTCAAGTAGAGCAAGCTAAAGGGGAAAACCTTAACAACTATGTCAGAGATATATGCAAAATACTTCTCGGAAGGAACAACCTCTTATGCTCTCAATAAGTCGGGATCCGTCTTCCGCCTCCGAAATGAATAAGTGCTATGCACAATTGTTGAAAAAATGAAAAAAATGAAAATATGAAAATTTTGAAAAAATGAAAAATGAATAAGGTTAAAGAAGAGAAAGGCTTCCTGCACAGAGAGGTGATGCAAATAACTCCATCAGGTATTGACCACGCTCGCTGGCAGCGAAGCGATGCTTGTGTTCCTGCGTGACTTCGTCGAGGTAATGTCCAGGCCTACTGGTAGCGGAGCAACACCAGAGATGAAACTTAAACTCTAACTGTCATATTGCTTGTGTACCAATATACCCTTCATCCCTAATCGAAACCACTATGTTGACTTGGCTTGGAATGTGTGCTGACCAACCAAGAGCATGGCAGATGCTACATCTTTCAATCAAACTAGTGTGGAAACCAAGATGATCAGAGAATTAAACAATACTTCTAGAGGAGTTAGACTTGTTTTTCACGAAACAAGGTCCATTCAGAGAGCTGGAGTTCTACCAGTGTGTCGCCAAGTGTTGTAGTGGCTACAACCACCCTCCAAAATTTTGCCTTAGCTTCGTTTTGGAGCCTCCCTACCAACCATCCTTAGCAGCATGTCTTGCACTGTCAAGTACATAGGCTTTAGCTAAGTTTCAGTGGCTCAATAGCCTATGCATGTCAACTTGTTTGTCTCCCACCCACACGCTGTCATTCTGGACTTAGACAATTTTCTGGCTGAGATGCTCCCCCAATAAATTGCGAAATTCTGGAGGGGAACCATCCTTCCCTGCAAAAATTGCGCAATCCTATTGGGCTGCCTGTTGGGCTTTAGAATTGTGCAATCCAACCAGGCAATCTTCCCTCCAGCGATTGCGTAATCCAGCCCAACACTTGGCTTCAGCGAAGAAATTGTGCAATTATGGGTGGAAGTGACCTGTTGGCCCCAGAAACTGTGCAATGCCTGAGGGACAGTCAGCCTTGCTCAGCTCAGAAATTGTGCAAATTTCATCCCCAAGCTTGCAGGCTGTTGCATGTGCTATCAGGTTGACCGGTTCCCTCTAGGACTGAGCAAGTATGATTTGCATGCATGGCATGCTTTTCTCGAAAAAGCAAAAAGAAAGCATCCCTAGATTTTAGGGATCTATTTTTAGCAGTTGGAGGTTACATGCAAAGATTGTTTTAGAAACCTCCCACCAAGTGTCATTTTCTCCTATATTTATGGCATGCGCGTCATAACCTCAATCTTATCAAAAATCAGTTGTCGGACGCTGCAGAGCTCATTCCTCACATCAATCATGCAGCTATGACATCCCACATCGCATCTAGGAGTCTTCGACACATTCAGCTCAACTTTTTCAGGGTAAATCTATTTTTCATGTCTTGTGCTGCATTTCTGTCGCTTTTTGTATTTCGCTTTGTGTAAGTGTTGTCTACTTGATTTCAATGAACACTTGTTATCTTTTTGATGCATGTTAGCTTGTAGAAGCATTGTTTCAGTTCTTCTTTGCACCTCACTGATGTCACATGCATGACACTGTTTTTGAACTGACGATCGTCATCGCGGTGACTCGCTTCACACGCATGCTTGCTTTCCTGTTTTTAGAATCCTGCACTTATTGTTTGCATGCATGATCATTCACTCTTGCTTGCACTCAGCTTCACCATGCATTCAAATTTCTCATGTTTTCAGTTGCTCGTCGACGGGTCTGCGCTGCCTTGGCCTAGACCTTGCCAAATACGCATTTCTCGAAGTGAAGGCTCTGCCTTCCCTCCAAAAATTGTGCAAATCTGGCCAAGCATTGGCCTCCTTACATTGCGCAATTCTGGGAAGCATTGCCTTGCTGGCCCCGGAAACTGCGCAATGCAGTTTGCTGGTTTGCATGTCACTTCTGAATGAAATTGTGCATTGTGTAGTTTCAGTCCTCAACGGGCCATGATGGACTGTGCATTGCACAGTTCCAACGGTCAGTCAACCTCTTGAGAGCCCGGACTATGCCTTGCGCAGTTTTGGCAGTCAGTCTCCCAACCTCTTGGTGAAAATTGCACAATCTTTACAGACAGAAACACAGGTATGTTGCATGTCAATCCTCTATTTTATTTTGGTTTTCAACTAACAGATTTCTTGCCATGAGTGTTGCTATGTCTCTAGGTATCACAGGTGTTTGTCTGCCCCTCGGCATTACAGGTACATGGCTTCCCAGGGAGCTGAGTCAAAGGAAACCTTTGAGAGCACAACTAGGGATGCAGTTGAACAAGTGTCTATGAGCTTGCTTATCTATGAAGACACCAAGCTGCTCATAGACAAGGATATCAAGATGAAATGGCAACGACATCATAGCAAGCAACACCATCAGCAGCAACAAAAGGTAGCAGACCTGTGCGCGACAAAGACAAGATGAAGGTTGTTGATGGCGCAGAGCTTGTGCAAAGATGCAAGTTCAAAGCAGATCCACTTGCGATGAAAGCATCTTTGGATATTGTGGATTAGAGGCGACAACGCGACAAGAGGATCGCGCAAAGGCGACGAGAGAAATAGAGGATGGAGGAAACAAAGAAGGAGTCACAGGGCTTGAAGCAACAACTCAGGGAAGAACAGGAATTGCGCAGAGGAGAGAAGGAAGCGCAGCATGAATAGGTACAGCAGGAGGCGCAACATGCACAGATGGATGAAACTGCCCCATACAGGTTATAGACCCATCCCAGCAGCTAGCACGAAGCAGACAGGATGAGCAGTGTTGTCAATCACATGCACAGATGTTCAGGAGCATGGATGTCATTGTGTGCACACATGCGATCCCATCCATTGGCACACCCATCAAGGTGAAGACAAAGAACTAAGTCTGACTGGAGCTGGACATGTACTTCGACAAGTTGATGTGCATAGCCACCAACACAAATTTGGAGATCAGCGCAAACACTATGCATCAGTATGTCGTTGGTCCGACTGCACTCAAGACTATGATGGGCATGTTATCAGACGAGTTAGACAAAGGAGCCAAAGCAGTGTACCCGGATGCAAAGGAGGCAAGAGTTAGCTTCCAGAAGGATGTCACCATAGAGTACATAGACACCATCATAGACTACCTAGCATGGCATCGGTTCGCCACCGTCGATCATCGCGAGGATGTCGAAGAGTTGGTCTTCCCATAGATGTTTGAGTCTTAATGAGGTCTTGCATGGCATACTCGGGCCTATTTTGTGTCACATAGGTACATCTGCAGATTGTAATGTAGCACCTTGTAAAAGTGAAAGAACAAGTGTCGATAGTAGAATGTAACAGTCATGTAGTAGTTGAAGAGTCATGAGGGTAGGTGAAGAGTCACAAAGGGGAATGTCAAGGATTTTTCTATTTATAGAACCTCAAACTCATTGTACAGGCTTTTGGGAGCCAAGCTTCCTATAGGTGTATCTTAGAGAAAGCTTAGAGTGTATTGTAACGAGCCTTGGCTTCTCCATAGTGCAGAGCTAGTACATCTCTTTGGAGGAGCAGGCGGCAGTGACTGTAACATTCTGTTGTCGGAACTAGTGGTTGGTCATGGTTGTATTGCATGATTCGATATTTCACTCTTAATATAACAGAGCCAACACGTTTCATGCATATGTTGTTATTGTATTTCAGTTGTCTTGGTTACTATAATGATATATGTAGTTGTTTGCTTACGCATGTATATATGGACTCTTTCTATATATGTATGTATGAATCTTACTAAGATGTATTGTTGGTTTAACCATCACTTTGAATCGTTGGTTTCCCTGCCTTCCATCTTGTGATGTATCTTTGCTCGTGTGTTTCCACAGGTTTCTAAGGGGCGCACTCATTCCCCTTTCCATATGTTAGAACCCTTCATGTACCTTCCTTGGCTTGCTACTTTGGTCACACCCTTACTACCAACAAGGACATCCTGCTTGCCTTTGCGCAAAACCGCGGTCAAGGCGATACCGTACGACCCACTGCTGGGACTCCTACACCAAACGATCTGAGGTCTAGTTGGGACTTCTCACCGAGGAGATCCCTTGACATGTTGGCAGGTCCAACACCGTCAACACAACCACCAACTAGCTCATTGTGCCACTTCTCCTTCACCTGAGCCAACCATGTGGTCCCTCACCCATCTGTCATGATCGTATGTTTGAAGGTGGGCCTACCAAACCTAAAGGTATGCCTTGTCATTTGGTAATTGAGTATTGTAGTTTACTTATCATGGAAACTTTTGGGCATGAATTGATGGGGTGATTCGCAGAAAGAGTGGGCTAGGTCTGTGCTCTTGTCCCCTAGACCTCTTTTGGATGTTACCCTTGGACCTTTGGGTTCTAGAGATGGTACTTCATGGGAAACCTTGATTTTGGTTGCATGGTCCCACTCCCTCATCCACATATATCACTCCCCCTCCATTCATTATAATCCCATTTTATCATTCTACCCACCTGGGTCCACATAGGGTTAACCTCCCCTTCTCCTTACCCACACCTTGGGTCAAGCATGGAATGATGCCCCGGAGGTTGATGCAGCTAAAAAGAAAAGTAAAAGCATAATTGGCCGCATTCAACAGGAAAATGTACCACAAAATGCAAAAGATGGTTGAGATAAACAGATTTAGCACGTGGGAAAAAGCCAATGCATGAGCTCTACCCCATTCCTATGGCCATCACCTTGGTTCCTATAGGGCCTAGATGAGCCTCCTCTATCATTCAGGAACCCATGATTGTCCCAACCCTTGGTTGGCAATGAACCACCCCACCTCCAAAGGGGTATCCACTGCTATACTTTACACATCATGCTCTTGTTCCTTAAGCCCCGAGTAGTGAATCAAAGGAAATCATAAAATTCTAAAGGCATATGAAGAAGGGTGGAAAAGTCAAGGTCAAGGTAAGTCATCTATCATGATTGCTCCCTCTTATATATATGTACCCAAGTGTGGGCTTCCCTTTATTAGCTACCCTTGTACCCCAACATGTGGCCCAAGGTTGCCCCTTTCATTCCCTATCTCATTCATCTCTTTCTCACATGCCACCACCATTTGAAGGATGTACCTCAGACATATCATCCCCTTTAAAAGTAGAAACCACCTAATAGAGCACTTGGTTAGCCCCCTTGGAGCTTGGAGACATTAGCACATGTCAAAGCCCACTATGGAAGTGCATGCCATTATGAAGTGCCCACTTGTTGTCCATGGTTTGTAAGCTCTTTAACTCGATTTCTTTAAATTCCTTGTTGTACTAGAAGACAAGGGTACGCATTGGATCTTATGCAGAGTTATGAATGGTCTCCATTTTGGGTTTGGTCTCCCTATACGAGGTCCTAACCCTTCAGAGGGCTACATTCGCACATGTAGGGTCTGTAAAGAGCCATGCTCTCCACAACAATAGACAACATTCCATGGATCTCCAAAGATGTTCATAGATTGCTCGAGTTTCATCTATTGGATGAAAAAGGTGCACATGGTTCACCATGCCCAGCCGGCCCCACAGTTGTATCATGCACTTGGCATATGACCCAGGACTTGTATGTTGATGTGGCATCACTTACATAATCATTTGAGCCCTTACAGGTGGTCTACAGGCATCTTCGATCTACTTGGAAACCCATGAGGTTACTTGTGTACCCCCACACCCATTGGGAGCACCACATGTTTATTATTTGGAGAACAAGGGCCCCACCCCTTGTCCACTACTTTTGGGAGTCCTATTCATCATTATGGCACTTATGGACTTCATCAGGCTTCTTGGAAGGCCCAACGACATGTATTATTGATCATTCGACCTCTTAAAAGGCTTATTCTTTTGTTTATGAGCTGGTTTGGTGGGCTTGTCACCAAAAGTTAGTTATTTTGCACGTTATTTTATTTTAGGGTCTAATGTAGGTCTAATTAGCTAAATCAAAGTCATTATAGGTGTATAAATAGAAGGATGAGGATTCATTTTAGCATCATCCCTTGGATTTGGAACTTGTATCTCTTTAGAGATTTTCGCTATCGTTCTTGGAGGATGAATTTTTGGAGCATGGAATGAATTTTGATGTTTGGATTATTTTCTCATGTCTTGGAGCTTCTTGAATGGAAAGAATTTGGATGGTTGGATATGTTCTTATATAAGTAAGTACAATTTAAAACTATTCTTTCTCTCTATTTTTGTCCCATACATTAATGTAGAATTGAGGCTTCTGTGATCCATCATAGCTATAAGAAGAATTTCGGCGTAAATCACATATAGAAAGACATTTGTCGACGCGTTTCGAACCAACCAGTGTGGTTCATCGTCAGGACAAGTTGAAGAAACAAATCCAGTCCAGCAAGTTAAATAGTCTGAGCAGAGACTCCAACGGCTAACAAGATAAACGACTAATTTTTGACTTGAGGCCCAGGTCAAATAATTAATATTATTATT
>APFE030519301.1:36051-53765 GCA_000404065.3 Pinus taeda
TTTACTTATTCTTACCTAATTTATCTTAGTTCTATAAATATAATAACAAATATTAATAATAATTGTAAAAATAATAATAATATTAATTATTTGACCTGGGCCTCAAGTCAAAAATTAGTCGTTTATCTTGTTAGCCATTGGAGTCTCTGCTCAGAGTATTTAACTTGCTGGACTAGATCTGTTTCTTCAACTTGTCCTAACGATGAACCACACTGGTTGGTTCGAAACGCGTCGACAAATGTCTTTCTATATGTGATTTACGCCGAAATTCCATACATTGTTGTTGGGATTTCACTATACTAGGGCTTATTTGTTGCATCTATTTATGTGAAATTGTGGAAATTTTGTTTCTAGATAGTGAATGCTTCATGTATGGGCCATGTATAATGAATGAATGTTCCCAAGGATTTTTCATTACTGAAATTCATCTCGATAAGCCATCTATCTTGCAAAATGAAGTATAAAGTCTTTGACATTGCTTTTGTTGTTGCCCTAGTGCTAAGCGAAGTTGTCTTTGAGGCCTCCTTAACCTAGAAAATTCAAAAGCCCATAGTCATAATTCTACTTGACTCCAATCTCCCCAAAGGATTAAGCAATGGGCCACCCATAGGTGATCACCTTAAACCTTATTCATCCTACTCCCTTTTCTTTTCTAGGCCACATCATTTATCTTGTAAACCACCCATCAACAAAATTCTATTTATTGGCCCCTACTGCGCTGGTGTGTCTTGTAGGTACCCTCCAATTTTGAGGAAATTTTGACGGTAGGATTTTAAGATATCTCAAGTTGTAACCTCGAGATTGAATCTTGCCCTTGGTTTCGTTAGGTTTCTTTGGTCTCTTTCTCCCTCCGAATAGGTCAAGCATATCATTGGTTGTTAAACCCTACCCCCTTAACCTAACCTTGGGTCCACTTGGTCCCTTGTGGTCCCATACACTATTAAGGATAATTCTTCAAGGATCTCTTGGAATCCAAGTTTTCACAAGGATTTTAAGGCCTAGGAACGTCCATCATAAGATACATACCCTAAAACTGAGCCTTGAAATTACCCTTAAGCCCTTCCTTGAGAACTTACAACCTTGCCTTCCAAGGCAAGCAAACCATATAGTTGAGCCTCTTTTGTGAATAGGCTTCCAGGATCACCCCTCACCCTATCATTGGTCCATCCATTTCGTGATCCTCATCATAACAAGTCTCCTCCCATCAATGAAAGTTTGTAAAGAGCAGGGAGCCTTAGCCAAGGTGACAGTGGGCTATTGCTCCATGATTGCCCTTAGTCTAGTAGTATCCCTTCAAGGATCCCCTCTTAGGAACCCTGCTAGTTTGAGCCGTAACATTTCTGGCGCCGTTGTCGGGGACACGAGATGTGTGTTTTGTTCCCCATACGACATATTAACATATCATTATTGGCGACTCCATTGGAAGAATGAAGCCTTAGTTCTTCATTGAACCTAAAAGCCAATGCTTGTAGGGTGAAGCAGGCATTTGTTAAGGCAATTTTAGTTCACCTTGGCGACTCCCGTGATATCAATATATAAAATTCAATGGCTTCTAAAAAGCTTCATGAGTGGTTTCTTGCTTTGGATATCACATGGGTTCTAGGATATCCAAATGGCATGGATTGGAAGTTCGTGCAAAATATGCCACAATTCAAGGGTGATCCATCCACAGCAATTGACCACATAGCAAAACATATTAAGCATGCTTTTGAGGTTAATGTGGCTCATCTAGACAGCCTCATAGAGTTATTTATTGCCTCTATTGAATACAAGCACCAAGGTTGCCTTGACTCGTGTGAGTTAGAAAGCGTTTCATTATCGAATTGATCAACAGATTTATAGAGTATAAGGGACCGAAATTCCAATCTAATGAAGCTGCTTGTGAGAGCCTAGAGGAAGCCCTCCGAAAGGAAGGTCTCATTAGTTAAGATGAAGAGGTTAGAGATAACCTTGGGGATATAAGTAATGAGCAGGAAGATGAGTCCTCATTGGGTCCACATGATGAACAAGATGATTTTGAGAACACGTGTTGGGAAGGATGAATTTATGGAAAATGAAATTGAGACTAACCTTGCCTTTCTCAAGGATATTACTCCCGGTGACTCTTCTTTTGAGAACCTTGAGGAAGGCGATCCCATTATCCCCTTGGAAGATGACATTGGAGATTACTTCCACATTGAAAAGGAGAAGTGAGAAATTGTTGGTCCTCAATTTGATTGTGCTCCCATTTATGACACCAAGAAGGAGGATGAGGTTGAGGGTGGTCCTCCCTTTCTCCCAGGCATTATTTATGAGGACATATCCATTGATACCCTTGGGAAAGAGAATTATCATTTTCCCTTGCATGAAAAGGAGCAATTGATTGATTCTCCTTTTTGGGAAGACCCTATATTTGATACCAACAATGATAGCACTGATAAGGCCGTTGTTCGTGCCTACCTTCCTTATGATTTCGGGAGTATATTCAAATCACTTGAGCCTCTAGAGTTGGATTTTCAGGAAAAGGATCTTGTTGAGACTTCACCTTCCCCTTTGCCCTTTTCTATTGTTCATTAACTTGAGTCTTCATCAAGTGATTCCCTCACCTCTTGTCATAGGATCTCAAGTGACCGTGAGCCCTTTCCCCCTTCCAAGTATAGTGTCGAGGAAGAGCCCCTCAATGATTATGCTTTACATCCTTGGACACACCCTCAGGGTTTTGATCACTCCATGACCTCCCCTCTTCATAGTAACCATCACCTTGAGAAACCTATTTGTTGCACTCCTTCTTTCCCTCACCCTTCATTCTCCTCTTATCACAACATTGTGGAAACTACAAAGCACAATACTATAATCATTCATTCCACCATTGTGTACTTAGAGGAAAGGCCCCACATTTCTAGATTGACTCGTGTTCCTTCTTAGGGATTCCTCTTACCTCACATTTTCCCACCTCTCGCCTACAACATCCTCCATGTGTTTGGGTTTGCACTCACTTTGGGATTTCCTGCATGAGTAATCGTATAGGCAAGCATATTTATATTGATTTGATGATATCTTGGTTGCACTGGCTTTATGATTACACTTAACGTTAGCTCCATCATGTGCTTGTTAGGGTAGGATGCATTGCATGCTCATTTTCTCATTAGAACTAACATCATATGATATTTATCATGGTAGAGTAGTTGCATTTATACTAAATTTTCATGCTTTTACTTTTCTGTTGATTCTAAGCATGGGTGATCATAAGACACCATAGAAACATGTTGCCCCTTGGGTTTAGTCTTTGATATGTGTAGGTAACAGGTCTACCGTGTGCCAAGAGATTGTTGGTGTTCTCGTGACCTCCCATTTGAGTAGCTTCATTCACTTTTCGAAAGATCATGTCCTAGTTGGAGCAAGATGTTATCCACCATTTTGTGGGTGATATCCCAGGAGAAAATTTTCTCCAAGATGGTCCTCAGTCAGCAACCCCTTGCAGCCACCAACTAACTCGTTGTGTCACTTCTCTGCCACCTGAGCCAACCAACCATGTGGTCCCTCACCCATTTGTCATGATTGTATGTTTGAAGGCAGACCTCCCAAACCTAAAGGTATGCCTTGTCATTTGGTAATTGAGTATTGTAGTTTACTTATCATGGAAATTTTTGGGCATCAATTGATGGGGGGGATTCGGCAAAAAGAGTGGGCTAGGTCTATGCTCATGTTCCCTAGACCCTATGTTGCAAGAAACACTACCCCCAAGGGTGTTTTAGGCCAAAAGCGAAACTGAAACGCGGAAATGGGGTTGGTATGGCCTAGAAATGAGTTTCCGACTGTACTGGCATGTTTCATGTTGGGGAAACGTTGCTAGTACAGTTGGAAACGAGTTTCCAAAGCGTACGATGACATTTCCACTTAAAGTATTTATTTTTCCATTTTTTTTTTTTTTTGCTTTTAGTATTTGATTGGGCGAATAAAATATCTTGTGGATGCTTCTAGATGCCTCCTTCAAGTTATAAAAAGACTAAATTATTTATTTTTCCAATTTTTTTCTTCTTTTAATATTTGATTGGGCAAATAAAATATTTTGTGGATGCTCTTAGATGCCTCCTTCAAGTTATAAAAAGACTCTCGCCTCATTCCCTCATCACACGAATTGAGCAAGTCATTTCCCTTGGAGACAGATGATTTTAGCAAGAAGAAAAGAGGAAAAGACCAGTGGTTTCAACTAGGGCGTTTTCAACAATGAACAAAGGAGATTTCAGTAGCAAGAGAAAGAGATTTCAGCAGCAAATTTGGAGTGCAGAGTTTCCAACTCTGTCATTCTTGGTTTTTGGCTCAGCTACAACCATATTTCTCGTCTTTTGTGGCATTTTGGGGTAGCGTCAGCTACAAAAAGTTAATTTGGGTAAGAAGCATTCATTTTCTTAATTTTTTTCCTACTATTTCTTCTATTTTTCGAGGGTTTATGCTTCCAAATATATGAAAAATGTTTTTTTCTTTACAAATTTGTTTTTTTAATTTTTTTTTTTTTTTTTTTGTAGCAATGGCTTCCAACCAAGGTGCAAGTTCAAGCCCCAGGTCCAACCCAAGGGTTGAATATTTTCCTCTTTGGAGGCATGTTCAAAAGCTTCAAAAATGGGGGGGTGGTGGCTCATGGAAATGGCAATGTAATATTTGTAGTAATTTGTACAAGGGCTCCTACCCAAGAGTGAAGGCACATCTTTTGAATGGAGGAGGACGGGGGATTGCAGGTTGCACAAAAACAACAGACCCATTGGCAAGGAGGGCATATCAAAGAGAGAAATATGAGACAGATGGAATTAAAAGAAGGCATGATGAGCTTAGTCAAGCTACTCCTCAAGCTCCACCTAACATTAAGCCAAGGATTGTAGTTGAAGCAAGGAAGAGGAGAGCCAGTGCCACTCAACAACATGAACAAACACCATCCAAAAATACCAAAGGGGCACCCGTTTCAGTTCAGGATAGCATAATTGCTAAATTGGTGAATGTGCAAGCGAGAGAAGAAACTGATTCCAGAGTGGCTAGGTGCATCTATGCATGTGGCATCTCATTCAATGTTGTTCGCTCTCCTTACTGGCAAAATATGATAAAGGAAATTAATAAAGCTCCTCAAGGGTACAAGGGGCCCAACTATGACAAAGTCAAAACTCAGCTTCTCAAAAATGAGAAGGAGCTTGTGGAGGATATCTTACACCAATTCGTTCTTCCTGGAGTAGCTTTGGGGTTACCATAGTCTCAGGGTGGTACAAGCTATCATGGATAATGCACCAGTTTGCAAAGCTGCAGCTTTAATTATTGAGAGGAAGTATGACCACATCTTTTGGACACCCTACATTTTCCATAATCTGAATCTGATCTTAGAGGATTTTGACAACAAAGTTCCATGGATAAAGAAAATCACAAGGGAAGCAAGGGACATTGTTAAATTCATCACCAACCACCACTAATCTCAGGCAATATTTGAGGTCCAGCCTGGAAGGGGAATTGGCCCATCATCTTCTTCAGCACCACCATCCACTGTTGACCATGCTTTTGCTTCTATTTTTTATGAGGATTATGATGATGAGGATTAGTCTTTTGTCTTTATAATACTTGCAGCCTCATATATATAATAAAGGTTGATTTTGAGATTTGGATATATAATAAAGGTTGATTTTGGATATTTGGATATTGCTATTTCATTATGTGATCATTCATGAGTAAATGTGACGTAAATTTAACCATAATGTAAACTTTAAATGTAATAAATTATAATGTATCATGTATGCTTTATGATTGCACATAACATTTCTTAAATTCCCTAAGATATATATATATTGTGTTTCCTCGTTTCCAAAATTTAGGGGGTCAGGTTTCGTACTCGTGCCCGTTTCAGAAACTCGTACCTGTTTCCCCGTTTTGTGCAACTTAGCCTAGACCTCTTTTCGATGTTATCCTTGGACCTTAGTCTCGTGGGATCTCTTTTAATGACCTTTGGGTTCTAAGGATGGTACTTCATGGGAAACCCTGATTTTGGTTGTGTGGTCCTGCTCCCTCATCCACATATATCACTCCCCCTACGGTTATAACCGCATTTCACCACCTAGGTCCACATTCCTTCACTGGTTCCACATAGGGTTAGCCTCCTCTTCTCCTTACCCACAATTTGGGTCAGGGATGGAACAATGCCCCGAAGGTTGATGTAGCTAAAAAGAAAAGTAAAAGCATAATTGACCACATTCAATAGGAAAATGTACCACAAAATGCAAAAGATGGTCGGGACAAACACATTTAGCACGTGGGCAAAAGTCAATGCATGAGCTCTACCCCATTCCCATGGCCATGACCTTGGTTCCTATAGGCCCTAGATGAGCCTCCTCTATCATTCAGGAACCCATGAATGTCCTAACCCCTGGTTGGCAAAGAATCGCCCCACCTCCAAGGGGGTATCCACTGCTATACTTTACACATCATGCTCTTGTTCCTTGAGCCCTGAGCAGTTAATCAAAGAAAAATCATAAAAGGGAAAAGGCATATGAAGAAGGGTGGAAAAATCAAAATTGGGATAACTCATGTACCACGATTGCTCCCTCCTATACGTTATATACCCAAGTGTGGGCTTCCCTTTGTTAGCTACCCTTGTACCCCAACATGTGGCCCAAGGTTGCCCCTTTCATTCCCTATCCCATTCATCTCTTTATCACATGACATCACCATTTGAAGGATGTACCTCAGACATATCATCCCCTTTAAAAGTAGAAACCACCTAATAGGGCACTTGGTTAACCTCCCATGGAGCTTGGAGACATTAGCACATGCCAAATCCCACTATGGAAGGGCATGCCATTATGAAGTGCCCATTTGTTGTCCATGGTTTGTAAGATCTTTATCTCGATTTCTTTAAATGACTTGTTGTACTAGAAGGCAAGGGGATACATTAGATCTTATGCAGAATTACAGATTGTCTCCATTTTGGGTTTGGTCTCCCTATACGAGGTCTCAACCCTTCAGAGGGCTACATTGGCACAAGTAGGGTGTGTGTAGAGAACAATGGGCCTCCACAACAGTAGACAACATTCCATGGATCCCGAGAGGTTTTCAGAGATTGCTCGAGTTTCATATATTAGACGAGGAAGGTGCACCTGGTTCACCATGCCCAACCGGCCCCACAATTGTATCATGCACTTGGCAGATGACCCAAGACTTGTATGCTGATGTGGTATCACTTACATCATCATTTGAGTCATTACAGATGGTCTAAAGGCATCTTCGATCTACTTGGAGACCCATGAGGTTACTTGTGTACCCCCATACCCATTGGGAGCACCACAGGTTTATTATTTGGAGAACAAAGGGTCAACCCCTTGTCCACTATTTTGGGAGCCTTATTCATCATTATGGCACTTATGGACTTCATCAAGTTTCTTGGAAGGCCCAACGACATGTATTATTAATCATTTGACCTCTTAAGAGGCTTATTCTTTTGTTTATGAGCTAGTTTGGTGGGCTTGTTACCAAAAGTTAGTTGTTTTGCACATTATTTTATTTTAGGGGCTAATGTAGGCCTAATTAGCTAAATCGAACTCATTAGAGGTGTCTAAATAGAGGTGATGAGGATTCATTTTAGCATCATTCCTTGGATTTGGAACTTGTATCTCTTTAGAGATTTTCGCTATCCTTCTTGGAGGATGAATTTTTGGAGCATGGAATGAATTTTGATGTTTGGATTATTTTCTCATGTCTTGGAGCTTCTTGAATGGAAAGATTTTGGATGGTTGGATGTGTTCTAATACATGTAAGTACAATTTAATGCTATTCTTTCTCTCTATTTTTGTCACATACATTGTTCCTGGGATTTCACTATACTAGGACTTATTTGCTGCATCTATCTATGCGAAGTTGTGGGAATTTTGTTTCTAGATAGTGAATGTTTCATGTATGGGCCATGTATAATGAATGAATGTTCCTAGGGATGTTTCATTATTGAAATTCATCTTGATAAGCCATCTATCTTGCAAAACGAAGTATAAAGTTGTCTTTGAGGCCTCCTGGCCTAGAAAATTCAAAAGTCCATAGTCATAATTCTAGATGACTCTAATCTCCCCAAAGGTGATCACCTTAAACCTTATTCATCCTACTCCCTTTTCTTTTCTAGGCCTAGCCCATTAGGTCTTCTAGGGAATCATTTATCTTGCAAACCACACATCGAAAAACTTTGATCTCTTGGCCCCTACTGCGCTGGTGTGTCTCGTAGGTGCCCTCTATTTTTGAAGAAATTCCGACGGTGAGATTTTGAGATATCTCAAGCCCTAGCCTCAAGATTGAATCTTGCCCTTGGTTTCCTTAGGCTAGAGACCTCATTGGGATCCTCACATTGTCTTGCATTAAAAATTCTTTCTTTGGTCCCTTCTCCCTCCGGAATAGGTCAAGCATATCATTAGTTTCTAAGCCCTACCCCATTGACCTAACACCGGGTCCACTTGGTCCCTTGTGGTCCCATACACTATTAATGATAATTCTTCAAGGATCACTTGGAATCCAAGCTTTCACAAGGATTTTAAGGCCTAGGAACCTCCATCATAAGATACATACCCTAAACTTGAGCCTTGAAATTCCCATTAAGCCCTTCCTTGATAGCTTACAACCTTGCCTTCCAAGGCAAGCAAGCCATGTATTTGAGCCTCTCCTATGAATAGGCTTCTAGGTTCACCCCTCACCCTATCATTGGTCCATCCATTTCGTGGTCCTCGTCATAATGGGTCTCCTCCCATTGGTGAAAGTCCGTAAACAGCATGGAGCCTTAGCCAAGGTGACAGTGGGCTATTGCTCCATTGTTGCCCTTAGCTTAGAAGTAGCCCTTCAAGGATCCCCTTTTAGGACCCCTAATAATTTGACCAGTAACATGTTGACTCTTCACTTGATTCATTCAAGTGCCCAAAGGTCGATAGCCCAATGGGCCTACCCTTAGCACACCTCACACCAGATTAGCTCATCTAGTCTCTACTCTATTCACATTATTGAAGGCCCTCATGTCAAAGGCCAAGAGCCCAATGGGGTCCACCCTTGAGCCACGTCACACTAAATCGGCTCAACCACTCAACTATTTTACCTGGTTCCTTTGAGGGCTCAGTGGCCTAGTGGCCCAATTGTCTGATGATGAAGTTCCAACAGGAAAGGTTCCACCCCAAGCCTACTAAAACTTTTCCCGTTGGTTATTAATCTCCTACCCATCGCAAGCGCTGGTCATCTAATCTTCCCACGGCTCAATGGTCCGTTGAGGGGGGAGGCACAATAGACCGGGACCCAACTAACAGCCTCCCCGCACTGCTCTACAACGCACCATACGCCCATTCCAATTAGACAAGGGTCTGAGTAAGGGCCAGTCAGGACTAGACTCCGCCCTTCACAGATATGCATTAACCATACCTTCCCCCTATTGGTCCAGTGACTAGTAATAGAATGCTAATTGAGATGGTTTCACAAGAAAGAAAGAAAAAAGTGGGCAACTACCCCGCACCCAACTCCTAGATGTTATGGTTCAAGGCCCGCGGTCCTAGACCTGAGTTTCTAGCAAGTTATATACAACAAAAAGGAAAACCCTAATCGTGTGTTTACAATGAGTTATGGCCTAAGGGCCTGAACCATAGCCATCACAATACAGTGCCATAAGCAATAACAAACAAGGATCCACAATACACCATAATTAGAATTACGAAGGGGGTCATTACCCCAAAATCCAATCCACATAGGTTGCAATGTTGTATAAAGAAAATATGATAGGTAATCCCACTCTGCTAACTTCATGCAAGCTGGTTAAGCATATTCAAAGGCAATTGATTGACCAATTAACTAATCATGAGAAACAACGCTATATATCTATTCAAGGAGAATTACAATCCATCCATTAAACAACATAACATCTCTAAACATGTAAACATTACAGTTTTCAGTCATAGTAGTAACATGAGTGTGCATAAATCTACAGTTTACCACATTATTCATATACTAAGTAGTTATCAGCACAGTCTAGGTATTCATTCAATTCATAGCATATAAAATAGCTTGCAAGTCATGAGTATGGCAGCGAACTTCATAGTCCAAGCATTCATTACAACCATAGACATATAAGTCAACTTGTGAATCGTAAGCATAGCAGTGAACTTCAGGCAATCATTCATAAACATGCATGACCTTGCACTAATCATAAACACAACATGGAATGTCACAATCCATAATTCCAATATGCATCAACAATTCCACGTATATGTGTGTTAAGATATCTAGTGATTGAAGAAGAGATTGCGACTCTCCACCCAACCATAGGCCAACTACACTGCAACTTTCTTGCAACTAAACCACCCCGAGCCGAATCCAAAGTCTGAGGAGTTGATTGCTCAAGGAAAATCCACACCAAAGCTTGGTAAAGTTTAAACACTCAAAGACGGAGTCTGTTGTCCACCAGGTAGTTTATCAACTGTTGTCTAACAATAAGCGACACAGTGACCCACTCTCTCTGTTGAGCTCATTCACAGGCTTGACCCAAGGTCCATCTAGAGTATTGCCCAATCCAAGAGATTGAATCCATTATCCAAGTGGTTTATCAGCTATACAACAAGCACCATAATGATTCAGTCATCCACTAAGCCTCCCACTAACCATGTAGGCTTAGACTACCAATCCAATGGCCTCAAACAAATTCACAGGGGATATCACCCAAATATATACTCAGAGCTCATTTTTGGCACGATGCTAAGCAATCAACTCTAGTGTTGTTATGTTCTTGTTTTATCCTTGCTCCAAGTGCTCCTATGAATAGCAACAAGTTCACTATATTCTGCCTGGCAAGAGAGTCATAATTCATGACCCAGTGAGAGCTTTCTCATTCCGTAACTAGAACAACACCCCTTTTCTTTAGCGTTGTGCCTCTCTCCCTACTATGTTTTATTTTTATCTCTCATTTTCCTTGTGTCTAATGTCTCATTGCATCCCTCTATATAAGGCTTCGTTGCATCCCTCTGTTTGGCTATCTCCTTTGTTTCCTAAAGAGTCGTCCCATCCTCTGCGATTCTGGGAGGTCATTCTCAACCCAACCTCTCCAGTACATTCTTCAAAGTTTCTTGGCCTGTCTCCTTGATTTTCGAGGGGGAGTGGGTGTTGTCCTCTGCTCCCAACTACCCCAATCACATCTCTTGAATTCTTGTCAAGCGGTAGTGGCTCAATCATCGTGTAACCGACATCAAAATTTAATTCAAGGTGACTCACAGCTCTTCAAGGCACACAATAGGCCTTCGCCTCAGACAATGAATCTATGGCATCCTCCCCTTCAAGCCATTATTAAAATCCAAAATTTAGTGTTCAGTGTTCACAAGATTTTGCCTCAGGTAGCTGAGGCTTCCACGTTTTCTTTCATAATCATAATTAAATTTACAAAAATATGGGTAAAGCGGGGGTTGTTACACTAGGGTGGTTTTTATCTATCTCCTGCATTTTACATCTTGACATCGACATATTATGGCACCTTATTTTTGACAAGGTATTTTCCAATAAGCAAAATTGGAAAATTATATCTGGTTTGTCACAATGATGATGTTTACCATCCTCTAAGCCCAACAAGGTCTATTAAACGAAGAAATGAAGTCAGACTAAAATATTCTTCAAGATAACAAGGTCTATTAAACAAATAAATGATTTCGGACTAAAATATTCTTCAACATAACATTTATATATTTGAACATAATGGAAATAAAAATCCGAACATCATTATGGATTTTGTAAGCCAAAAGGCCCTAAAGATTTACCATTCCCTAAGCCCAACAAGGTCTATTGAACAAATAAATGAAATCGAACTAAAATATTCTTTAAGCTATCATTTATATATTTGAACACAGTGGAAATGAAAATCCAAACATCATTATGGTCTTTGTAAGCCAAAAGGCCCTAAAGAGTAGTTAGGTTGGGAAACTAGTTAAATTTGTGTCATATTTAGGGCTTCTTAAATGGAAGTGATGTTCATTGCCAACCTCCGTGTATCACAAATTTTACAAAATTTGTTCATCCCAAAATCTTTTGGTGTTAGTCCAATAACTAAATTTGTTGTGGAGGCCATTAGCATTGGTCTTGATCTTAGCAATATTGGTTTCTTTTAAGCTCATAATGTTAGAGAAACGGTTTTGGGCAACCAAACTAGAATTAGTATCTTCTGTGTAATATTTCATTGTCCTCTTATTAATGATTTCATTGTCATTCAAGGTCTTATCTTTAAACTTCAAAGTTCATTGAGATGAAAGATCATAAGTAACAATCACAATGTCATAGGGCACACTTTCGGCTTTTAGACAAAGTCATGGTCATGCAGTGACGCTGTATTGATTGTTATTACAGAGGCTTTATCAATGCAGTTGTCCGAGCAGTGTGAGTAGCGATAACCTGAACAGCAGTGAGTAGTGCAAAGTAATCTTGGCATTTTATAGACCTACATATTTCTCGAAACAGGTTGGACGAAAAATGCATTCAAACGTGACAAAGGAACAAGAAATTTCAGAACATGTGGAGACAAATGTTTTGGGACAAGTAAAAATTGCCTCATCCACCAAAGCTAGGAAGTGGGTTTGGGTCAATGCCAAACAATATCAAGGCATTTTAAAACGAAGAATAGCCTGTCTAAAATGGGAGCAAGCAGGGAAGAAACGGTATGAAAATAAATGTACTCAAGCCCTTCGCAAAAGCACTCAAACAAGTCTCCTCCACAAGCACGTGGCAACAAGAAGTCTAGAGGAAAAGTCATTGATGATTTTGCCTTATATAGTCCCACATCCACATCTCTCACCTGGTCATCTAATCTTTATGTGAAAGAATTGTTAAATGCAAAACAAAGGTTGGAGGTTTTAGAAGCTAAAGGGCAGGAAATAGATCATAAAATTCATATAATAACAGCTGAGAACAAGGCTTTAGCAGAAAGCAATAAAGTTTTAAAAGAACAAGTGGCATTGCTACAGGAAGCTCTCCTGATAGGGAAGACAGAATGGCAACGCATGAAGGCAGATGTGCAAAACATAAAGAAAACTGTAGTGGAAAGTACATAGATGGTGAATGTGAAATCATCCCAGGATAAAGGGAAAATGATTGCCCAAATAAACAACCATGAAAAGAACGCAAGAGAAAAAAAGAAAGGAGATTCCGCCAAAGTTTCCAAAACTTGGGCTCAAGTTATTAGCACTTTTGCTAATAAGAAAGGAGAAACAAATATTCATGTTGACAACATGCAAGATAGTGAAGGCAAGGAAAGACAAAATAGGGCAGCAAACATAATTATTATTAAAGGGGTGAAAGACTATGGGAAAAATGAATGTACTCTTGACCTTGCAAGAGGCTTCTTGAAAGACAAGTTGCTATGGCAAGGACAAATATGTCAAGCATGGAGGGTGGGTAAGTTTAACGAGGAGAGAGCTAGGCCCATAAAAGTCATTATGCCTAGCCTGAGTGATAAATATATCATTCTAAGCAAGACACGTCTCTTGAGGGGATCTCATTTTTTCCTAGAAGAAGATTTCATTGTAAAACAACAAGAGGAAAGAAGGGAGGAAATTTTAAAGCTTAAGGCAGCAACAGATGAAGGCAAAAGAGCATGGATTTATAAAGGCAAAGTTGTGATAGCGCGACTTGGACCTCCTTCCAAAACAAAGTAGCAAGATGGTAATAAAGAACAGGCAACAAACACTTCAACAAGAAATCAGAATGCAAGGTCAGTATGGGAAAGCAGGGACAAAGACTCAAATGTGAGTCTTGCATGTCAAAATAAATAGAAATCAAGTCATACCCAGGTTTCCTTAAGATTAGTTTGTTGGAACTACACAGGTTATCCATGGAGACGAGGACCTGGGTTAGGGCCTATTGCAGAAGATAGAGACATAATTTTCCTCATAGAAACACATGAGCATGAAGGTTGGAAGACACCTCTGTTTGAAGGACACTGGAAGATGGCAGTGTGGAACAAGGCAATAGGGAATGGCAAAGGGCACGAGGGTATCATGGTTTTAGTAAGGGAGAAAGAAGGTCGTCTCATTCAATTAGAAAAAGAGATTCAAATAAGCAATTCATTTGGTTTAAAACATCAGAAAATGGAAACCACATCAGAATCGCAGCATGCTATTTTGCAATGGAAGTTTCAAAAATCTACAAAGGTAGATGGCTTGACCACAAAGATCCATTTGCAACCTTAAAAGCGGATATTGCAACATATTTGCAGCTAGGTGAAGTCCTTATAGTGGGTGATTTCAATGCTAGGACTACAAGTGAGCAAGCTAGCATTCTTTGTTGTAAAGATGATTGTGACCCTATTTGGCTTACAGAAGAAAGTAATCATCAGTGGGAAAGAATTTCAGAGGACAAGGGCTGCAATCTCTTTGGTGAACAGTTGCCTACTCTATGTGGGGCCTTTGATTTAGTCATTTGTAATGGCTTGACTAGATGGGCAAAATCTAGTAATTTCACTTGCAATACTTACAGTGGAGCAAGTGTGGTAGATTATGTAATTTGCTCACATGGTTTGTGTGAGAAAATGGAGGAAGTTTTGATTGGAGATCAATTGTGGGACTTGAAATTAGATCACAAGCCAATTTATTTATGTTTCTCTTGGATTGGAAAAAAACAATTAGAGTAAAAAATTTAGCATGTCCAACAAAATCTCCCACGGAGCAGAATTCTTTTGACCCCATAAAATTGTAATAAATTCAAAATGATGCTAGAGAGGCTCTTTGAGAAGGAGAAAATTACAATTCACAGCCTTCATAGTCATGAATTAACACATTTAATTCAATGCGCACTTGCAAAGTGCAAAAGAGCAAAAATTAAGAAGTCTGAAACAAATTGTTTTCTTGTTAATGTTTGGTTTGACAAGGAATGTAAAAAAGGCAAGGAGAATGTTGAAAGAGTCAAACAAGGATAACATAAAGCTCAAAGCTTACAAGCAGTTATTAAGCAAGAAAAAGGCCGATTTCATGGTTTCAAGGAGGGAAGAACTAATCTTCCTTGGGAAAAATAATCCCACATTATTTTGGAAGGAACTCCAACCGAAAAAGATACAAATTGGAAATAATATTACAGCTTCTAAATGGTTTGACTATGTAAAACAACTCTATGAGCAGGTTCCCAAGGTTGACCCTCCCCCCTTGGTCAACATTGATACTGAACTCTTCACGGTACAAGAGGTAGAGATGGGTACCAAGAAGTTGGGTGTTGGAAAAGAAAAAGACTTAGTTGAACTCCAAGCAGAATATCTAAAGTGGGGCTCAAAGATTCTTGCATCTCACATTACAAAAATCTTCAACAACATCATACAACAAAGGCTCCCCAGAGATTGGACAACTAGTCTGGCAATACCTCTTTTCAAGAGTGGTGACATCAATAATCTCTCCAATTATAGGACCATCATAATAAACCCTTTGTTTGCAAAGCTATTTGGAAGCATGCTAGAAAACAAAATTAGCAAGTGGGCAGAAGAAAGAGATAAGCGTGCTAAAAGGCAAGCAGATTTTAGACCTAAATATTCCATGGTTGATCATTGTATAAATTTAAGGCACATCATTGAAAAAGTTTGGGAGAAAAAGGAAGAAGTCTTTTGTTGCTTTGTTGATTTCAGAAAAGCGTTTGACTTGGTTCCTAGGGATAAGCTTTGGCACAGAATGGAGGAACTTGGGGTTCCTAAACATTTGAGAGCAGCTGTGCATAGGCTATATGAAGAGGTGAAAGTCAAAATTAGAACTTTAGCGGGCATTTTTGAAAGTTTTAGAAGCGATATCGGGGTCAAGCAAGGTTGCCCACTGTCTCCTACCCTTTTTGGTTTATATATCGACAAGTTTGAGGAGGTGTTAAATTCGCAAGGGGGTGATGGTATCTATTTGGGCAAGTTTGTTATAAGGATTCTTTTGTATGCAGATGATCTTATTCTGATTGCTAAATCGGCTCTTGATTTGCAAGAGCACTTACTATCCCTTGTGCAATTTTGTAGAAGTGTGGGGATGCAAGTCAATATCAGCAAAACGAAAGTAGTGGTCTTCTCTAAGAAAAGAAAACATAACCAGCATAAGTTCTACTTTGAAGGCAACATTCTGGAAGAAGTTGCGATTACAAATACCTTGGAATTGACTTCAACAAAAATCTAAGTTGGAATGGTTGTAGGAAGAAAAGAACTTTGGGGGGTTGGAAAGCATTTTATGCTTTTCAAAATAGGTGTAAAGAGGCAGAGTTATGGGACTGGAAAACCACTCAAACTCTTTTTGGGCTTCTAGTGATTCCGGTGATTCTCTATGGTCGTGAACTACGGGCTTGCAGTACATCCGACATGTAGTGGAGACAAATTGAGAAAATTCATAGGCGTTTGATTACAAACAAATTTAAGATTAAAAGTGTAGTTCTTTATGATATATTGTTAAGTGAAACAGGTACTGCTCCTATTGAAGCAATTGCTATGGTGCGAGTCATAAGGTATTAAAAAAAAAATTGAGCAAATGGAAGAGGGTAGATGGCCTAAGGTTGTTTTTAATGATAGATTGTGCAAGAGCAAAAAAACTTGGATCCAACAAAATAACAAATGGTTTAGTAAATGGGGTATTTACTAGAACGCGTGTCCCATAAACAGCAAAGAGATAAAAGCTTTTGTTTTGGAAAAGTTCCACAAGCGTACTTGGGATAAGGAGCTAGGAAGAAAGAAAAATTACTATATTGAAGTGTTTAATCCCACTCATAGTCATCAACCAAAAGCATACATAGAGGCCAATATCTCTTAGAAAGCCAAAATTCTTATTGCTCAATTAAAGACTAATTCTCATCAACTCCATTGTGAAACAGGGCGCTGGAAAAGGCCAAAGGAAGTGTGGGAGGAAAGAGTATGCATTTTTTGTTCTTCCAGAAAAGTGGAAACAGAAAAACATTTCATTTTAGAATGTGAGGCCTTCAAAGACAACAGGGAAAGTTATGCAAATCTGCTAGCAGCTAACTCTTGGGATAATCTATTTAGCGAGCGGTTGGTCAACACGCTGGGAGCATTTATTTTGAAGCTTCACAGAAAAAGGGCCAAATACATCAAGCAGATGAAGAAGCAATCTGTCCCATAGGCTATATTTAGCCTCGTGGACGTTAAAATAATTTATTTCTTTCTTTCTTCTTTTCTAAAATTAAAATGACATGTTATTTCATCTTCTAATATTTCAATTCTGCGTTTGATGATCATTAACCCCAACAAAAACTTGATCTCCCATTTTGAATGAAAGCCTTAATTTCATCGTGAAACAAAATATGTTTAGCTAGCACCCAAAAAACGAGAGACTCTTGAAATTTTGAGTAGACTATAAAAATAGGAGCAAATGTTAAAGTTGGCAATCTAGAGTTTCCTTCTAAAGCATAGGTATATTTCACTTCCATGTGTCATATATCTCCATGAAAACAGAGCAGCGAAACCAAAAAAACAGCTAACTCCAAGATTAGACATTAGTTATAACATATACCAGTAGCTCCCGACTTAACTGCAAGCAATTGCAATAGGTCCTTAAATAATTTTTCCCTTTGAAACCATAATGGTTGAGGAAAAGAGCTAAACCTATCTAAAGTGAATATACTTCGGCCCCTTTTGCTCTTTCCATGTTTCTCTGTATTTTATTGGGTTCCTTTCCAATATCTCCCTATGTAAATACTATTCAGTATAAGATTTCTAGTTCTCATGTGATCAGGTTTGCCGGACAATTATTGAATAGTTT
>APFE030519301.1:72044-98106 GCA_000404065.3 Pinus taeda
ATATCTCCTTCCAATACTCACTCCAAGATGTCGTAACTAAGGGATGAACATCAAATCACAAGGAAACAAGGGTTTCCTATACAAATGGGGGAAGTGCAGAAGGCACAAGGGTCTTCAGACCTGATCAGGGGGAAATCTCAATATAATAACCTTTCTCTCTCTTCTCTCCTCCTTTAGGCCTTCCCTTTGGTGTCTTTTTATACCAATGCCAAAGTAGTTTTTTAGTTAGGAATTGGTTGGGAACAGTTGAGGCCACGGGCACTAACAGGTGATCAACAGGTAAAACTCGCGATCTCCGCCCGAAAATAAGGAGTTTTATATTTTTTTAAGTGTTTTAATACATATACGCGGGTTGGGTATATATGAACCCGCGTATACACGCATTTAACTAAGGGAAATGTCGCGTACAGGGAATAAAACATTGTTTTTTAGATTTTGGACCAGGTCTGGAAGGAGGGGTTGCCCTAGGCCATGAGTGCAGCATCAAAAACCATAATAGTGAGATTTGGAGCTATAACATAGTTCTGAAAACGTTGAACAACCTGAATGACAGCCAAATCCAACTTCTCAACATGTGCATAACACGTTTCGGTGTCGAGGAGATTCCGACTAAGGTAGTAGATCACATGTTCGCCGCCGTCATCGTTGTCTTGAACCAACACCATAGAAATAGTACTAGGGGCCAAGGCTAGGTAAAGGAAGTAATCTCAATAATAGTCTAGTGGGTGTAACAGAGGAGCATTTATGAGTACGGCCTTAAGATCATCAAAAGACTTTTGGGCCACCTCGTCCCATGCAAAGGGTGTTCCTTGTTTGAGCAACCGGATAAATCCTGTAGCTAGCCCGACATAGTTGGGTATAAAATGACAGAGAAAGTTGGCCTTTCCTTGTAGGCTCTGGAGTTGGTGCAGTGAAGATGGAGGGGGTAAATTTACGATGGCCTTGACTTTTAGCAGATCTAGGCGAATCTTGTCCTTGGAAACGATGAAGCCGAGGAGTCGTCCTAATTCCATGTAGAAAACACATTTGTCTGGATTTAACCGAATATTATAATGTTTGCAGCGTAGAAAAATCTACCGAAGATGGTCTGGGTGATCTTGGCACTTACGAGAATGGGAAAAAAGGTCATCCAAGTAAGGTTGGACAATGTTGCGATTATCATGAAATGCATAGGACATTGCCCATTGAAAATGTGGCTCTAACATTTTTGAGGCCGAATGGGAGCTTCTTGTACGTGAACATACCCCATGGGCAGATAAAGGTTGTCTTCTCTTGGTCATCCGATGCGATATTAATCTGGTTATAACCAAAAAAATTGTCCATAAAGGAAAATATCTCGCTCCCGACACATTCATCAATAATTTGGTCAATGAAGGGAGTAGGATAGTTGTCTTTAGGACAGGCAAGATTAAGATCTCGATAATCCATGCAAACGCAGATCATGCCTTGTTTTTTAGTCACCAGGACAATATTGGACACCTAGTCTGTAAGGGGGATGGGGTAAATGAACCCAGCTTTGAAAAGCTTTTCGACTTCACCCTTAATAGCAACAACTTTTCTAGGGTGGATTGGACGAAGTTGTTGGCAAACGGGCTTCGCGTGCGAATACGTTGGTATTTCATGCACCATAATGCTAGGTTCAATGCTAGGAATTTCTTCGTAAGACCATGCAAACACATCCTGAAATTCCTGAAATAGACGAGTATATGTCTTGATTTCATCCTGAGAATAAGATACCCTAATATGAATGTGTTCAATGACACCAAGTTTGATAGAAATGTCAATTAGCATCGTTTGGTTAATATTACCCAAATTTCCTTCCGACCATACTTCATGAGTAATAATCGGTGGCAAAAATGGAGAAGAAGACTCTTCGAAAGCGGTAGACATGACCGCGGGGCGAGGCAGGAACGAGAAGCGATGATGGGTATCGGTCCATGATGGTTCCTCAAAAGACATGATATCCATGATACCTTCATTAGCGAGGAAGGTCTCGGCTAAGGGATTGGATGATTTTGAAGTGCCAAGGGATTGAGAGTACATATAAAGAGAGGTATTCAACATATGAGAATCAGAGGATGCAGAGTTCGAAGCCAAAACAATTTCCATGTAATTGACTTCAGCAAGAATAAGCGGCATGACCTCACCCCAAGCATCAACAAGATCTGGTGCGGGTATGACCCAGGGATCATATTTCACCAAGACCATGTTGACAGAGGCAACATGAGGAGGTGGGAGTCGAAAAGTTCCCATTAAGGCAGAATCTTTGAAGAGACCTGCCCCCACACTCTCATAGGGAGCACGAGAGTGCTTGACGTATGGAACATTGCCATCCAAGGAGGAAGAGGCAAAGAAAGACAACTGATTGATGGTGACAATCCGATGGTGACAATCTTTCCTTGATGGGGAAAACAGATCACACGAAACAAAGAGGAGGCCACGACATGCAAGGCATGAGTCCAACTTCGGCCAAGTAGAATATTATAATTGAGATTGGCGTCAACAATCTCTACTTCGACTTGCACTGTCTTGCCTTCCAGGGTGATGGTAAGGTTAGGTAATACACTGAAGGGTCATGAATCGCGCCCATCGAAATCTTCCAATGTGTTCGAAGACTGGTTTAGTGTAGGGGAACCAATAGCCTTCCAACATGTAGTTAACATGATTCAAGTAGAAGCACCTTCATCAGTGATAGTGTGGTGGATGGTCTTCTCGTTAATGATTAACTGGATAAGGAAGGCAATCTGATGAGGAAGTCATGGAACATGGTTCTCCAGATCGAAACATATCAAATTAGAATCGATGCCCCCAATAGTCGACAACAAAGACTTCCACTGCGATGGGCAGCTTTGGAGCACTTCGAGACCCGACGTGGCTAACAGCGCCTGAGCCAAATCTTCAACAATATTGTAGTGTTGAGCAGCTTGGGCATTGGAATTATACGAGGATTTCCGCAGCACACCTCGAGAGAGTGGCCGTATAGCAGAATCAGGGTTAGGGCGTTTATTTTGCAGAGGGCCCGAACTCGAGGTAGAAGAAGAAGGTGCAACTTCTTTTTCTTTCCTAGCTGCTGGAGCTGGAGTTTGATAATCTTTCGACCGGGTAGCCACATTAATGGGCATGCTCATCATGAAAACTTGAGATCCAGAGGAAGCAGATTGGGGTTGGTCTACCATCTGAGTCTGCTGAGATGGAAATGGCTCTTTAAGGATGGCAGGGGTCCCTTTGAGCAGGTGACTAACTTCGGATCAGCATGGAGTGTAGTGATCCTCCTCACAAATGAGGTAGGGATACTTAGGTTTCTATTGCGAAGATTTGCCAATAGACAATTTGGGAGGACCCTGTTTCGGGGCACCGGCTTTAGCTTTGCCTTTGCCTTTCTTTTTTCCTTTTGAAGATTTGTTCGCTGCGGTAGACTAGACAACATGGACCTCTGAGGTTTTACCAGGGCCTGGTGGATTTTGAGATGAACTATTAGGAGCAGCATTCAAGACCGACTTGTGTTTAGAAGAAGTTTTAGCAGGGGTCTAGGATACTGAACCAATAGCTCCATCAACGGGAGGAACAACTAGTGACTTTGATGTTGTGGGGTCGGATAATGGCTATGGAGCATTGGGTATAACTCGTATAAGGTGCTCGACTGAGAGTAAACTAGATCCAAGTATTGGGCACGGGCAATGGCTTGCTCTTCAGTGATGCATCCACCCATAGTTATATTGCGAACAATTGGGGATACGAATGATTTTGTAAACCATTTAGTGAGCAACTGATAAGTTATCTCGAACTTGATCAGGTAATGCCTACATCTCCATTCATAGATATGATTAGAGATGTGTGTTACAGTGTCTAGCTTAAGCAATGTGAGCAAATAGGTGCCAGTTACATAACGAACTGACAACTAAAAATGTGTGAGGAAAGCCATGGCCAATGAATTGAAGTCATGGAAAGTACTTCGATGTAGCTCGATGTACCATTTTACTGCGGCACCTGTGAGGGTCTGTTGGAAAAGATGAAGACGAATGGAATCATCCACGTATGAGTTTGATGAGCACCAGAGGTGATATGTAGTCACATGGGCCTAAGGATCTTCTTTAGCTTTTCCATTGAACTTTGGGCAATCACTTGGTATCTTGGACGGCATTGGAGGCCAGTACAGCGAATGAAGGATCATATCATTCGTAAGGTGCAATACATATAGCAACTCAAGTGTAGCCAAGAAAGGTAATTGAGTGTTAAAAGGAATGGGAGGTCGATAAGCGGCCCATAAGGAGGAGCCCATCCCTGCTGGTAAGGATTTTGGCCCCACAGTGGGGTATTTTGGCCATATGGAATCTGAGGCTACCCCCATTGCAAATTACCTTGGCCAAAGGGAGGGTTTGGACCTTGAATACCTTGAAACTGTCCAAGCACATGTTGTTGATAGGCAACATATGGGTTAAAAGGTTGCTGGGCCTGTTGACCTTGGACATGGATATGGGACCTGTTGTCCTGGAGCATAGGGTTGTTGGGCCTGTTGTCCCTGAACAAGAGGGTTCTGGACCTGCAATCCTTGGGCATAAGGTTGATACACTTGTTGCCCTTAGATGTAGGGGTTTTGTACCTAGTGCCCTTGGCCGATAGGATTCTGGACCTATTGACTTAGGGCAAGAGGATTTTGCACCTGCTACTGCAGGACTTGACCTTGACCCTGTCCTTGCAAGGGTTGACCTTGTTGATATGTATACAAGAGTTGTTGCTGCTCGAGTGGGTTTTGTTATCGCAAGGACTAACTTTGCGGTTGCAAAATTTGTCCCTGGGTTTGCAAAGGTTGGCCCTGCGAGGGTATGGGTTGAGAGGTATCTGGAGCATATCACATCTACTGCTGCGTGGCCTGTTGTAACTGTTGAAAGGTCTAACCTTGCAGTTGTTGCAAGTGACCTTGCTGTGGGATAATCTTCCTTTGTTGTTGCGCAGAAAACCCTTGCTGCATCAAATGTTGTCCTTGTGGTAACAAAGGCTACCCTGGTTGTTGCAAAGGTTGTCCTTGCTATTGCAAAGGTACTTGAGCAGTGCCCGGGAAATTACTGAACTGAATCTGGCCGTAGCCAGGGTGGATGTACTGCCCATATGGGAGGGTGTAAGGTTGATTAACCAATCCTTGAGAACCATATTGAACGTAAGGATTTTGGTATTGGACTTGAGCCCCATAGGGCTGTTGATATTAAATATTACTCAATCCAGACAAACCACCAGGATTCTAAACCTGTTGTTACTGGACATTGCTTGATCTAGTATGGTTAGCAGGGTTATAAACGATACCAGGAGAGGGCTAGTTTATACCAATCATGTGAGCTTGTGGGCCGCTCACATTAGTGGCACCTGACACCATAGAGACATTTAGGTTTTTCCCCCCAGGCAGTGGCACAATTTGGCCACTGACTAATGTGACAAAAGAATTGATGGAAACAATCTTTGAAACCACTAGTTGTGATTGACGTGTAACTGGGATTGATGATACAAGAGTATTCAGGACGGTGGGTTGCACCGGGACTGAAGTAACAGCTAGTTGGGGGGTCATGTTCGAGATGAACAGACCTGATGTAGGCCTGACACCTAACACCTAGACAGGCTTATGGTAGAGTGATGAGGCACTAGGTGTGCCTGAAACTAAGTGCCCTAAAGACACATAGCCAGGTGGCAAGCTGGCGGGAATACCTTATGAATAAGGGAAACCCTCAGGAGGAAACTACGATTGCAATTCTCCCCCCTCAACAGCGTGTGGAGTAGAGACTTCGGACTCATCTGGATAAGTAACTGGAGCATCGCCTTCGGGTTCCACATCGGAAAACAAATGACGACGAATGGCTGAACCTATAGTGGGGGATAGTTCCAAAGGAACACTCGGCTGGTCGTACGGAATGTAAGGACACTATGGTAATATTTCAACAACGTCAAGTAGAGGGTTCAAAGGATAGACAACCAGTCCAAGCTGACCGCTAGTGGTCAGCGAGTTCTCTGGAGTTTGAACAGGATTAGCCGGGGATTCCGGGCCAAGATCAGCAGATGACCCTGAATCGAAAGTAGGCGGAGGATGAGATGAAAATGGTTGAACACTCAAAACAATTTTGAGTTCAACATTTTGGTCCTTAAGCGATTATGATAACTCAAGGAAGGGCTTCTCAGACAATCTTTCAAACGAAGGAGAGGAAGAGGAATTGGGTGAACTAGATGGTTCAGCCATGATGACCTTGTCTTAGTCAACAGAACAAATAACTTCAAGGCTTTAAAATGTCCTTTTAAGGGAGCTCATGATTTGGTCAAAAATACTAACAGGATGTTTTGGATCGTGGGAAATCAATTATTAAGATGCATAAAACACTGATGTTCTTTCATTTTTTAAGAGTCGAGAAAGAAACAAAGATTACTCTATCTCTTTCGATTGGAAATGAGCTTGAAAGGACAAGTGCATGAATGATATTTTAAGTTTAATGAGTCAAAAATATCAAATGACTACTCTGGATGATCTAGGTAAATAGGATTACTAGGCAATCGTGAACTGCATAATACCTCCTGGCGAACCAAGAAGTACGAGCAGGCAATCTCCCCGAATGTTGTGTTCAGTTTATCACATTCACAAGGCGCTTGACTCGGCTTCCTAAGGATAAAAGGATTGCAGCCTAGTGGGGTCTCCCATTATATACTCGATGGTACGGGGAGCACAAATTCGTGCTAGTGTTGTCTAATGCTGAAGCTAATGACAGTTGCTAGGTTTACAGATGCCGGAACACGTCTCTAGCCTATACCTTCTAGATATGACTGTTAATGTCAAATGTGCCTTAGGTTAATTGAATTCATTTTAGATTTGATCTTGAGTTAAGTTTTAGTTTTCAGGTCTTAGCAATGCTACTCGAATAAACCTAAAATGCAACTAAATGGGAGAAGACCCTTTCAATTCAATGAAATTCCTACACTAGAGAGGGTAGAAACTACCTAACTAAATGCAAACAATCAAGAAACTGAAAACATAATGATCTTTCACTACTTCACTTTTTCAAAAAATAAACTAATGAAAAATGCATTCCAATTCCTAATTTCCTAGCAAGCACTTATCTATCAGTCCTTTCAAAATGAAAAAAAATTCTCTTCCTTTTTCAAATGCTAATGCAATTCTAGTTTTTAAGAGATGCAAATCATAATGATGCAACAAGCTAGAATCTCATACTTTCTCATGAAACAACGAAACAAACATTTCGCATACAATCTATCAATGGAAAATTTTTCGAGGCTATGAGCTCTTCAAGCAGATGAAAAACATAAAAAGAGAAGTTCATTTAGATCAATGAAACACCAACTTTACCGAACACAAGACCGACAATGTAATCTATGCCCGAAAAATACGTTCAAACTAGTAAACGAAACTTTTTCAAACTTGTGCAA
The DNA here is from genome assembly GCA_000404065.3 of Pinus taeda. Lineage (NCBI taxonomy): Eukaryota > Viridiplantae > Streptophyta > Pinopsida > Pinales > Pinaceae > Pinus > Pinus taeda. Next base: position 79,461 of record APFE030519301.1, read on the forward strand.
AAAGAGGTCAAAGTCGTAAGAGGGATCAAAACAAATGCAAGGAGAAAACACACCTACAACCAGACTCGATGACTCCACAAGCTGCTGAATGGGTGACTAGCTAGATGCCCTAGTGTCGTTGGCCAATCAATGACTGAATCAATTAAACAACAAGATGACAAGCCAACAAGCAAGCAAAACCAAATGAAAAGTAGCTTCCTAATCAGGGAGAAAACAATAAAAAAGGCTTGCGAGGTCAAAACACAAGAGCATAACACACTGGCCAAGATTGGGGTCCAACCCTAATCTTAACTTACAGGGGTCGGTGTGACTTCCCAACTGACAACAAGAAACAGACGCTAGTCGGTGCAACTGTTCCTCCGCAATCCACGTTGGTTCGCGCGACTGTTCCTCCACAATCCACGCTAGTTTGCGTGACTGTTAGCCGATTAAATGCGTTGTCCAAGGGAACTAAAAAAAATAAAAAAAATTCAAAAACAAGGAACAGATCTCCTGCTATGAGGTTTAGACTTAGGCCAGTAAGCAGGAGAACAAAAACAGAACTAAAGGGAAAACGTGAAACTAGCAAAGTTCTCATGAAATCAAGAAATCCAAAACAAACAAAAGGTGGGATCTCCCCAGTGGAGTCGCTAATTTGTGGTGAAGTAAAATTATAAGTGCGGACACTAATGAATTCTTCTAGGCCGATAATGGGTATAGCCACAACAGATACATTATATGGAAGATTTCCTTAGGTTAGAATCAATCAAGAGGGCCTACCTCTTGGTCGCTTATCTTGCTTGATGATGTCCTTGCTTGCTCGCTCCAGCAACATCTCGCATCCTTCTTCAAGCTCCTGAAACAAGTAAACAACAACAACACACAAACATAATAATAGAAAAATTGCAATTCAACCTATTTAACAAGTCAAGAAACATTAAGCCATGAATATGTAATATTACAAAACATGTAGGAAATCAATCGATAGTTGCATATATTAATATCAAATAGAGATTACAACCATTCGTCTTGACGTCTCAGTCTTCCTCTAACAAGACCAGGTTCCCACACACTTCTGCTAGCATTCCATGATGGCCTTAATCAACAATAGTTTACAAGCTCTTCCCTTTAAGCTTCACTCCAAACCAAACACACTTCTCCCTCACACAACTAGATGGCTACAACTAGTGATAGCTTGCTTGTCTAATCAAAATAGTATACTCACACTTAGCCAACACTCTAACTAGCTTGTGCCTGGGAAGAAAGGAGGTTTATATAGGAAATATGGATGGGAGATGGATCCTCTTCTCATGGGAGAAGTACTTATCCCTTGAGGTAGTTCCATCATTATAGGGGAAAGGAGCCCAAATTGTCATCGTCGACCCCATCTGGCCAAACCATTTACCAAACTTCCGTTACAAAGCTTCTAGAGCTGGAAGATTTGGCTCTAATTTAAAAAAGTTTCCATAATAGGACCAATGTGACTCGAACACAGCTTATTCGCACCGATCAGTGCAGGGAATAGTGCTAATATCTGCACATCGGCGCGAGGAATACAAAGGTCATTAATGTAGGTCTTGTAAACTGGGAAAAATGAAAGTTTCAGGGGAAATGGTGCAAAAGGGAAATGATCTGCTCATGGAGAGGGACATAATGGGAGTTTATCCATGAAGGAAAAGCATGCAAAGTTCACTGTAGAGGTCCTCCAGGATCAAGGAATAGGGAATACAGGGATAGTGACAAAATGTTGTGTAACAGTTTGCATCGTTGGATTCAGAATGACGAGCTCTTCGATATGAAGTTGAGTTTAACAAGAGTTAGACACTTTTATTTTTGAACATAAACTTGAGCACCTGATTAGTATGGCATACTTGGATTCTTGGAGCAAGAAGGCAAAGGAAGAGCACAAAAGCGCAAGAAGGCATCGGGAGCGGTAGTTACATTAGATTTGTTTTGTAGGTACCAGATTGCATGTATGACTTCTTCACTAGTTTTGGCATGCATGTCATATGCGTGTGGTTTCTTGGTTGTGATCTGTCATTGGCATGAAGGATTGCCTAGATCAACTGTGGGTTTCCTATCCTTGCCATTTCCTAGATAGTCATGGTGATTGTGGGTTTAATTTCAATGTTTGTTGTTGGTTAGTTCTCATGTTTCCTTAGCTTGGGTTGAGTTATTAGTTCTTGGAAGCCTTGTAATAGCTTGGGTTGAGTTACTAGTCCTGGAAGCCTTGGCTGGACAAACGCTTTGGAAGCCCTTGGTGGGTTGAGTTACTAGTCTCGCAAGCCTTGGTTGGACAAATGCTTTGAAGCCCGGTGGCAGTTGTGGGTTGAGTTATTAGTCCGGGAAGCCTTGGTTGGAACAAATGCTTTAAAAGCCCTGGAAGGCTTGGATGGAGACCAATCCAATGATGGTGTGGTGATGTCCGACCGTGTGGTGGAATAAATGTTTGATGGGTTGAGATGGATGGCCTCTGGAATCCCTGGATGAGTTTTGATTGATGTGTTCTATGAGATCCCACATTCATGCTTGGAATATGGCATGGGGGTGATTGACTGAAGAGAGACTTGGCTCAACCAATCTATGGTCGGGTGGAAAGTGGTAGTCCCATTTTCAGTTGGTTCATTGAATCCATTAATGAGAAATTCATTCCCTTGATTTTCATGTGTAAAAGTATTGATGTATACATGGATTTTCATGGCTGATAGATCCATTATATGTCTGTTCCTATTATGTTGGTTATATGTATATTTTGTGACAACAACTATGTATGGCTCTCAACATGTTTATACTTGTATCTGAATGGATAATGTATCTATGATCTAATAAATTATAAGGCAACAAATGACATGAGGAAACAATGGTTCATGACGATTCTCAGATAAGTATGAGATCCCTACACTTAATTCTGTTGTTTACACATGTAGATTACATGTTGATGATATGTTTGACGAAATACCTGTCATGGCTAGTAGGGATTGGATATGGTATTGTTCAGCTTATTGCTTTTGCATCCTTGATTCCTTGTTTTCTTACCAATTTTAAGTGATCATTCCATTCTGGGCAGTGTCATGGGCTCTGGGCCAAAAAAGGTGGCTCAAATCTTGGAATGGTAGAAAAACAGAGCATTAGCCTAGAGACTAACTCACCTGGGTAGTGTCTGGGGAGCATTATAACTCACATGGGCAGTGTTTGGGGAGTGTTATAACTCACCTTGGCAGTGTCTCAGGAGCATTACTCTGGCCTAAGTTGGTTAAAACAACAATAGGACCCAGGGACAGGTTGTTTGAGTGGCTGACTTGTCTCTTGAAGGTTATTTGGATGATGTTGGATGACCGTGTGTGATGTTTCACTGATTCCACTTCCTTAAGGTCACATAGGAGGTCGAATCTGATCATAGTAGCCTCTCGTCTCATGTTTACCCTAGTTGGCATGGTTACTTGGGTGGATGTGGGAGGAGGGTGTTACACTTGAGTTAGCAATGATCGTACATGCATTAAAGATGTGGAGGCACTATCTTCTTGGTAGGAGTTTTGCACTGATGAGTGATCACATTAGGTTGAGGTATTTGTTTAACTAACTGAATCTGAATGCCCAACAAGCTAGATGGTTGGCCATGATCAATGAGTTTGACTTCGAGATCAACTACATCAAAGGAAAGGAGAACACGGTGGTAGATGCTCTTAGTAGGAAGGTATAGGTGCATAGGATGTGGACTATTGTCTTACAACAAACATATTGGTTAGATTCAGAGATAGGATATATGTGCTAGATATTAGTGAGCTCAAGAAGGTGAACTTGAGGGAGTTTCATGTGAAACCATATTTAGGTCACCCAGGCTATTAGAAGACATTGACCGTAGTGAAGAAATTTTATTATTGGCCAAATCTAAAGAAAGATGTAGTAGAGTTTGTGACTAGGTGTTTCGATTGTCAGCTTGTGAAAGCATAGTGTAATCATCTAGGTGGACTGCTACAGTCGATTATGATTCCAGAGTGGAAATGGGAGGTAATTTCCATTGACTTTATCACAGGGTTACCGAGGATAGTGAGACAACATGATTCCATCATGGTTGTTGTGGATAGGTTGACAAAGGTTGCACACTCCATTCCAGTGAAGTCTACATTCTTAGCCAGCGATGTAGCACAGGTATTCATGAGATATGTGGTCAGATTTCATGGTGTTTTGAATAAGATTGTGTCAGACAGGGATGCAAAGTTCACTTCCAATTTTTGGAAGGAGTTGTTTGTAGGTTTAGGTATAGAGTTGGCCTTTAGTACAACTTATCATTCATAAACAGATGGATAGAATGAGAGGGTCAAAAAGATATTGGAGGACATGTTGAGGATGTATGTGATGCATCACCAACTAAAGTGGGAAGAGTATATTCCACTGGTAGAGTTCGCCTATAACAATGGGTATCATGAATCTTTGAAGATGAGTCTGTTTTAGGCATTGTATGGGTGGAGTTCCAATACTCCCATCAGTTGGAACGATCTAGTTAACAGGGTGTTGATTGGACAGGACATGTTGGCGGACATGGAACATGAAATGCAGGTTATAAAGAAGAATCTAAAGGAAGCACAGGATAGGCAAAAGAGATATGCAGATTGAAACAGGTTGTTCAAGGAGTTCCAGGTTGGGGAACAAGTGTACTTGTGCATCAAACCAAAGAAGAGTTCCTTATGGATTGGATCATGTGCCACACTGACACCACAGTCTTATGGACCCTTTAGTATTATTGAGAAGATTGGGCCATTAGTTTATCGACTTGCACTGCCTCTGACAATGAAAGTCCATGATGTTTTCCATGTGCCATTGCTTAAGAAGTACGTTAAAGATGTTGATCATGTGATTGACTGATTGGTATTGCAAGTGGAACCAAATGGAGAATTCCAGCTAGAGCCTCAATGTATATTGCAGAAAAAGGTGCTCATGCTCTAGAATTGAGCAATTTAGTAGGTTAAAGTGCAGTGGAAGCACTTTGGGCCCAATGAAGCTACATGGGAGACGGCGGATCAAATGCAGGCTATGTATCCTTCCTTGTTTGCCAGTTGAGGCAAAGTAGTTTTGGTATGGTGTTTCAGTATATGTATTTGGTATATGATTTAGTACATGTTTTGGTAATGTTTTGGTATATGTATATATGCATATGAATGTAAATACCACCATGAGATATGCTATAAAGCTCCAATAAGCGGTATGGGTGTCATGTCATTATGATGTTATATTCATTATGATGTCACGTTGGTTTGTTTCTCAGCAAGGTAATCATTGTAAATACTACATCGAGCTATGTTATAAAGCTCCATGGGAAGTATGTTTGTTTATCAGCAGTTTTGCTGTGGTATAGGTGTGGTTGAACACCGAGGATGGTGTCCCCCAATGGGGAGGGTTTTGTAACAACCTTGGTGAAATGTTCACGTAATAAAAGTTAATAAAGACAAAAATAATAACCATTGTTGATGGGACACTTATTCCAATCTGAATGGTGGGAAAAACATCCTAGTGCATATTCATTCAATTTATTACAGCTAAGGAAATTGGAAAAAGCAATGGCTAAGGCTTTGGAAAGGCAAAATGGAATTTTTGGCACATTTATTTATGAAAATAATGGAAATTAGGAGAAAATGAAGGTGAAAGGTCACAGGTTGCATATGAGGAGAAAATTGAAGGAAAATAATGGAAATTGAAGAAAATAGAGGTCTCATTGATAAAAAGCCTTCTGAGGATCAGTTGGAAAGCTTTTGCTCGGGTTTTTCATTGGATCAAGAAAGGAAAAGAGGCAAGAGGAATGAAGGAGCACACAAGGAAGAGCAAGATCACGCAGCTACAACATGATTCTTTGCAGGTATCGATTTGCATGTGTGTTTTCCTTGCTAGATTTGGCATGAATGGTATTGCATGTGGTTCTTTTGTTGTTATGGCATGGGTTTTTCCAAGTGTGATATTGTTTTCAGCCTAGTCATGCCATTTTTGGATAACCATGGTGTGATGGGGTTCTCATGTTTTGGTTGAGCTAGATTGTCAGGTGGATTCGAAGATGAGTGAGGTGGATCTCTGAATGATGGAAAGCATGGCCTAGTGGTCCCTGAACCAAGCTGTGGATCACGGTAAAGCCACTAGCTTAGTGACCCCTAAGCCAGACTGTGGGTTGTGGTAAATCCATGATTGTGTTGCCTTGGTGGGCCTATGAATCCTTGCCGGTGAATGGTTGTATATATGGTAAAGCCTAGAGGTGGTTGACCTTGATTAGGCCTAGGAATCCTTATTGGTGAATGACAATATATATGGTAAAGCCTATAGGGTGGTGTCTTGGTTAGGGCCTAGTGATCCCTGGATCAGACTATGGATTGCGGTAAAACTTGAGAGACTAGGAGACATGAAAATTCCTCAGGGTCTAGGTAGAGAAATCTAGTGGCATCCATGCTTTTTTGGCCCAGTGATCTGGTGGAGATCATTATAAAGCTTGTTATTACATGTTCCTTATGTTGGCCTAGTGATCCGAGATGGATTGCGGTAAAGCTTGGTTGCTATTGATGAGGGTGAGGTGGTTTAGCCTCGGGATGCCCTGGTTGGTTCTTTGGGTTTGAGTCTCACATTCATGCTTGGAATATGGAACAAGGGTGAATGCTTGAAGAGAGATTTGGCTCAACCATTCTATGGTCGGGTGGAACATGGTAGTCCCATCATGGGTTTGGATTTTGCATCATCAATATGAGGTTATTTCTCTTTGTGTTTCTATGAGTATTATAATGGTTTATATGTGGATCATATGGCTATGATTTCATTGGTGTTTATGTTGCTATTATGTTGGTTATGTATGTGTTTTATGAGAGTGGCTATGTATGGATCTCATCATGTTTTTACTTGTAAATGAATGGACAATATATCTATGACCTAATAAATGATAATGCAACAAATGATATGAGGGAACAATGGTTCTTAGTGATTCTCAGATTAGTATGAGATCTGTATGCTTAAATATGTTGTTTACACCTGTAGATTACATATTTATGATATGTTTGAAGAAATGTTTGTCATGGCTAGTAGGGGTCCGGTTAAGAGCTTGTTCAAGTATTTACATTTGCATCATTGTTTCCATGTTATATTACTGTTTTGAAGGTGTCATTCAATTATGGGCAGTGACATGGGCTTTGGGCCCAAAAAAGTGACTCAAATCTTAGGGACATTGGCACAACACTAAGCAAAATAGTCCCTAGACACTAGCATGCCTTGGCATGAGAGTGTCTAGAGATTCCTGGACATTGTCAGGTCCATATCATGGGAATGTTCAGGGGTCAAGTGGTCTAAAACCTTAGTGGGACCCAAGGGATAGATACCTAAGTGGTTGGGATAGTTCCTGGGAGTCTTGTAGTTGATGTGGAAGGTATGTATGTTGTGTTTCCATCGATTCCACTTCCTTAAGGTCACATAGGAGGTTGAATCTAATCATAATAGCCTCTCGTCACATGTTTACCCCCGTTGGACGATTACTTGGGTAGATGTGGGAGGATGGTATTACACATTGGTAGGAATTACCACCCCTCAAACTCTCAAGATAGAAGGATATATCAAGAATAAAAAGGTAATTGTGTTCATTGATTCTGGTAGTACCCATAATTTTATTCATTGTAAGATAACCAAGGAATTGAATTTCTTCCAATATCCAGCATCATAGTGTCAAGTGATGGTTGCAAATGGAGGAACTATAATTAACTCTTGAAAGTGACATAATATCAAGCTAACCATGGGGGAATATGTATTGAATAGTCTAATGTTTTCCATTTCAATGGGCGGCACTAATGTTGTACTAGGAGTCCAATTGTTACGATCTTTGGGGACGATAGCTTTCAATTTTCTTGATTTTTTTTTGGGAAGGAAAGTGAGTTGAATTAAGGGGTATCGTAAGGAAACCAGGAAAGATAATCAACTCTAATGGCATGAAAAATCTTCTGAAGAAAGAAAAATAGGGCGTAATTGCATAATTATGCTCATTAGAGGTTCAAACATCGAAATCATCTATTTCTCCAGATCTCCAAAAAGTAATGGACAATCATTCCAAGGTGTTTGAGACTCCCAAAGGCTTCCCACCAATTCATGATCATGATCATAGTATTTCATTTGATTCCAGGAAGTGTTCCTCCAAACATCATGCCTTATAGATATGCTTATGCCTAAAAGAGTGAAGTTGAACATATGGCTGCAAAAATGCTAGAAGCTAGTATAATTCAACCTAGTCAAAGTTCTTTATATGCTCCAGTAGTATTGGTGCACAAGAAGGATGGATCATGGCATATGTGTTTGGATTACAGGGATCTAAACAAGTTCACTGTTAAAGATAAATTTCCCATTATTCTTATTGATGCATTGTTGGATGAATTACATGGAGAAATTTACTTCATTAAGTTAGATCTTCGTTCAGGATATCATCAACTTGGAATGAAGATTGAAGACATTCTGAAAACAACATTTAGAACTCATGAGGGTCATTATGAATTTTTGGTCATGCCTTTTGTCCTTACTAATGCACCTTCCACATTAAAGGTTTGATGAATTCCATTTTCAAACCCTTCCTTAGAAAATTGGTGTTAGTATTTGGTGAGCACCACTATTGCAACAATAATGCTGCAACTCCTGGGCTGCCTACTTTACTCTTATCAATCCGGTAGTTCGTAACAAACTTGGAAGCGACGGTGTTGTATGCACAAGTACTAGTTCTTACTGCAGGTTGTCACTTGGTCAGCCGACGCAAGATCACTAGGAGCTCAAGCCAACTTCTATGGATTCTAGAAGAAGCTCTACATGTAATGAAAGGAGAGAAAGACTACTCTACAGATACTACTCTAACTGCAGAAAGGAGAAAGTCTGAAATGTAAAGCAAAACTAGTAAACCCGAATTAACCAACTAATCCAACTTTTGCAGAAAGCACTATGAAAACCATAAAAAGAATGCCATTACCTACTCAAGGAAGTAAAAAACATCTAGCTAAGCTATTTCTAGAAGTAAATGAGCAAAAAACATATTTTTGGATTTTTATGTGTTTTTATGTGAATTTGACATGCATGTAATTTATTGTTTGTGAATGTGGCGTTGAATGGCGGTTTTGGGACTCTAGAGGATGTAGGATGGTGTGATGGGTCTTAGGAGGTCCCAAGTGGCTTTCTAGAGGCCTTTCCCACACTCGGCCTTCAAAAGAAAGCCTTCAGGAAAATCTACAGGAGGACATAGGAAATCTATAGGAGGAAAAAAGGGAACTATAGGAGGCCTACAAGAGGAGGCCGAGAGCAATTTTCACTATTTTGAGGGTGTGAAAGTGGGTGGAAAAGGTAGATGAAGGTTGGAATGAGGTGTTAGGGTACCCAGGGTCTACCAAGAATCGTTAGGAGAGAGAAAGATGATTAGATTTGCTCAAGGAGAGAGGAAGAATTCTTATGGAAAATGTAGGAAATTAAGGCAGAATTGAGGGGAGACTTGGGCGACCTGGAGGGCATGGATCAGATGAAGGATGGGATGGCTGATAAGATAGCCTAATGCAATAAGATATTTGCTGCAAAGGAACTAACAATCGACCAATAAGATCAAGCCAACAATGAAATAAGTGCATTTAGAAAAACAGAGTTTTGCATCAAAGTAGTCCAAACTATGATCTATGAAAGGAAATGTTGAGAAATGATGCAAGAAAGGAAAGCATGAAAGAAGACTATTGTAAATAAATAAGTGAGCATGGTGAAGAAGTTCTGAAGCAAAGCAAAACTAGACTATTAACCACTAAAACGCTGCAAACACTAGAAGTCCTATGAATGAGGAAAATCTATGTTTTTGGGGCAGCAAGAGGGTCTTTGCCTCAAATCATGGTCCCAAATGGAGGAAGAGAGGCCAAGGCACTATTGCTAGCCTTTTGAATCTTTCCTTTATCACTGCTTAACCTGCTATAGAAAGCACAAATGGAAGCAAACTACGAAATTATCAAAAGCAACCTATTCTTAACCATAAAAGAAATACATCTAACAGCAACCTAATCTACAAACTGAAATAAAACATACAAATACAAACAAAGTGGAGCTTGGCTGCTTGGATTGGGCGCTAACCTAAGAGCTTTAGCCCTTTGAGGTAACTCAGTGCTAGCTCAAAAAGGATTCCATCTTTATTTCCAAAACAATAGCAAGATTACATGAACTGTCACAAAATAATAAGCTCGAAGTTGAGCAGAGTTTACATAAGCAAAAATCCAACAAAAATCCGACCCTAGTGAGGCCCTAGGCCTCTCTACTTATACAAATGAAGCTACCAACAACTTCCTTAAAATTAGGGAGGCTTGGCTCCCAAAACTCGAGATAATCATCAGTCATCCTCCACTTGCTCAGCTGCCTGCTAGTGCATGATTTGGCTGCTTGTACTCCGAGCTGAATGAAGGGGAATTCGAAGTGAGTAATAAATGAGGGGGATTCCCTCGTATAAGTCCTCTCCTTTGTCCACTTCGAGTTATTGCTGCCATTTGTCCACTGGATCCTTGACTTTGACCTCAAAATTCATCAATAATCTGCATTAAACACGTGTTAAACCACATGGCATCATAACTAACTCAACTCACTCCATAAGCATAAATATAATCAGAAAATCATACAATAAGCTAAAAGAATGGTTGATTTGACTAGGTTAGGAGGTAAAATGAGCCCTTAAAATTACCCATTTATGAGGCTCATCATCACCCCCCTACTGAAAGTGTTGCTCATCCTCTGAGCAACTTAGTCCATCTCCTCATCTTTTATGGCCCTGGTGGCCTCCCTACCATCCCAAGCCTCTGATGTGGTCTCCTCTTTGTCATAGAATCCTGCCTTCCTTTCTATCTCTTCTCATTGCTCCTCCTCTTCTTCTTCTCTTCTGCCTTCCAGCATGCCTAATAGCAGTGGGGGACTCAATTTGAGGCCAATATAGTTGACCTTCAGCCTCTGCATGGAGCGCTTGTACATTGGCACTCTTCTTAATGCCTCCTTCATCCTCATGGGGAATGATATTCCCTGATTTGCAGACTGTGTGGTAAGATTTTCCATCTCCTCATGCATGCATGCACACAGTCATCCCCAAGTAGCTTTTGCATATCTTCAAAGTGTGCAATGACTTGTGCCTGACCACTTATATAGCTAGGGGAAATCTAAGGATTATTGGCAAGCAGATTGTGTGTGATGATGAGTGCCATGGGATCTGATGGCTCAGCTCTTATCATTAATGGCTCATTTTGTTAGTTTATCATCAACCTTCTTATTTCTGCTACCCTCAACTCTTCATGGTTCATCCATGAGGCCATGGCCATTAGTTACAGGTCCCCTAGCCTAGCATTAGGGTTCCACACATTCATGTCTGCGAGGGCCCTGTTATGTAGGTAGAATTCTGCCATCTTTGCCTTATCTTCTGATGTGGTTTGGTCACACAGGTCCATAAACTACCTGTTATCTTGGAAAGGCATTGTGCCTCTTTGTGCCAAAGTATTTATCTGAAATTGCAACCCTTGGCCCTTGAGATATAGGCCATAGGATTTTTTTGGTGTTCTACATTGCAATGCCTCCATGGATAAGCTGGCCATGCATGCTAGCTGGGTTTCTTTCTCTTGCAGCTGCCTCCTTAGCAATTCATTTTCAGTTTCAAGGTGGCTTCTTGTAATTGCTTCCCTGTGTCTGATGGCACTCAACTCTCTGCCCATTTCTTTGAGTTTGTTCTCCATATGGCCAATATTCTCAAATCCTTTGGATTTGGTTATTTTCTTCCACCTATGTGTTCTTATTCTCTCTTTCTCTAATTCAAAGAATAGTGGAATTGCAAATTTTTGTGGAATTATTCTTCCTCCCTCCAGAAGGTTGTAGTAGGAGGCAAGACTAGGTCGGGGATCAGGTTCTTGTAGCTTTGTTTCTTCCTCCTTTACATGTGGCTATCCTTCCATTTTTTTCTCAAGCTTTTGGGTCTCCTGTAGTTTTGGCAGTGTCTCGTGTAGAATTGTCTGAGCCTCCTATAGGACTATTTTTGGGTCCTGTAGTTCTATCTTTTCTTTCCATGTGGGAGATCTAGGAGTTCCCCTTTCATATGTGATAGGTGCCTTGGAAGGGGATTCTTTTCCTTGGGCAGAGGGTGAATCTTCAATTGTAATTGGCACTTTTGAAGAGGGCTGAGGTTTCCCTGTTTTGATTCTTGTGCTCTTCCTAGCCCTGAAATACATGGAGGCCTGACTTTTCCTATTTTGTTTTGGATTGATTTGTGTATTGAGGGCAGCGAGAGCAGCTGCTGCCTCTCTTTCCAGGGTCTCAGGGGACACTTCTCTTTGTTCTATCTTTTCTGCCTCTTTCTCTCTTCCTTCTGTCTCTTTCTCTATCTTTGTTCGCTTTGTTTCTTCCTGCTCTGTTTCTTCAGCTTTCTCCTCCTCTATCTTAGTTTCTTCCTCCTTCCTTCCTTGTTCTGCTAAGTCACCATTGGCTTCACCTTCTCCTTGCTACTCTTCCTCCTCATTGCCAGTAGGATTGATATCATAGGTTAGGGTCTTTATGTCATCCTCAGGTGTCATGTTTTGGAAGATTTCCCATGCTATAGGGAGTGTAAATGTATGGAGGGCTTCTTCCACTAAAATTTTGATTAACCCATGGTGAGCTAGCTACTCCGGATTTCCTACTTTTACTTTAGTACTGGAGTCAATGAGGGACTGCAGGAGGAAGTAGGGGATGCTGAGCTTCTGAGGGGCTGGAGTGTCCATGCCATACCTTAATTCATGAAGGATTCTAAAGTGGTAACCATAGACAATGTTGTACCTCCCCTCACAGGAAATATACTTGATTATTTGGTAGCTAACCTCATCCCAAGAATATGGTATGCTAGCCCTTCTTATTCCATTTTTATCTTCTACAAGGGTTTCATTGTTTTGGAAGAAGTTTTTATTAGCAGCTTGGCCAATTGGTTTCTCATCCTTACTCCAAGGCAATCCAAGAGGAAGGGTAGTCACCCTACTAATAAATTCAGGGGTTATCTCCATAGAAAGGCCTCTAAAGGTGACAGTGGCATGTGATTTGGTGTGAAGGACCAAAGAGTGGGCAAATTCTTTAGCAATTTCCTCGTCAAACCCTCAGAATTTCTCAAAAAAGTTCATCCAATTTGCTCTTGTGAATATGTCCATTACTTGGGGATGTGCATGGAGCCTGGAGGATTTAGTGGGCTCCTTCCTCATAAAACCTCCTGTCATTTTTTTTATGTTTCTTTGGGAAACTGAATGAGGAGAAGGAGACAACAATTTTTGAAGAAAAATAGAGAAACAGAGAGACTGTGTGTAAATAAGTAGAAATTCTTCTATATATTTTCTCCACCTAAAGGCCTTATCTCCTCCTCAAATTTAAACCACTGCTTGCATATCTTGATATTCAATGGGGGTATGCATAGAACCTACCTCCTCAACCCGAGAATTGTGCTAAAACCCATGTTTTCTCCCTTCAAAACAACTCGTTGGCCCTCCTGTAGAATTCATGTAGGTTCTCCTGTAGAACCTGTAAGTGCTCCTCTAGAAAATGCCAAGAGTAGAAATATGGGAGATATCAATGGAGAATGATGGTTACAAGGTTGTGGGGGCATGAGGAGATTGCAGGAGTGGAGTTTCAAGGAGATAATGAAGGAAAAGGTGGTGAGAGTGCTTGGGGAGGAGTACTTATTGCTTTTTATGGATATTTCCGGTGATGGAGGGTGAGCTGACCAAGTGTACGTTGGCCATATTCAAACTGTTGGTCCCCACATGCCTTGTCATCATGGCCCTTTCCTCGTAATCATCTCTCATGATTGCATCGGAGTTCACACTTCCTCCACTACTTGTCCTTGACATCTTTCCTGAGTTGACTGTGCGCACGTGTGGGTGACATCTTCAGATGAGTGGAGTCAACTAGATGAAGGTAGCCAAGTTAACTGGCCACCTTTCTCTTGTTCAACCTCAACCATCTCGTTGTTGTTGCATGCCTTCTAATTACACAAATGCAAACAGAGGAGTAGGTTAGTTACTTACCTGAGATCCGAATGCATTTGCTGTGAAGGTTGTGGCTCTTTCTCTCTGTTGCATGCCTTTGTTTCTTTTGATGCATGCTATCTGCTTGCTGATGTGTGGCTGTGCTTTGTGCAGGTTCATCTCTAGCTAGATCTGATCTGCAGGTGTCTTCTTCAGCCTTCATATTTGCACCCTCTTGTTGTTGATGCTGGATTTTAATGGGATCAGTTGCTACAAGAATTCCTATAGGAGCTCCTGTAGCTGCTTCTCCCTTTAAAACTTCAGCTTCTTTCTGTGCTTGGAGCTGTGAGGATGATGCCAGAGATGTAGATAGAGATGGAGAGGTAAGAGGTAGGCTTCAAGTGAGGTGGATGGTGTTGTTTCCTTTCTTATTTTTGTTTTTTTGTTTTTCTTATTTTTTTTGTGTTTTTCTTGGGCAGGAAGAAGAATGATGCTTGGGATGTGATGCAGGCTTGGAAATGATGGCAAGGAGGTTTGAAAACTGCATGAGGATTTATAGATCTTTTATGAAGCTTCCCTGTCCCTCAAACTGCCTTTTATATCCATTTTTGGCTCTTTGTAATTCCTACAGGAGCCTCCTGTAGAAAACACAGTTTTTGAAAAAGAAGCATAGTGAGGTGAAAAGAATGCCAATAATGATGGAGAAATGTGTGGGAAGGTTTGATAGGTGCTGGTATTGGTTTCACGACTCCCTTGGCACCTTCTGCTGCTTCCTATAGTCCTCTTGCAAACCTGCAATGCAACTGGAAATTCATTTTTTTTTGTTTTTTGAAAACAGCTAGGGCGCCTTAGGGAGGTTTTCACCCTAATTGCCTGCCCTGGGAGCCTCAAGGGGTGGTTTTCACCCAGGGATCTTATTTTCTCTTTTCTATTTATTTTTTTTTTGACATCACTGGGATGCCTCATAAGAGGTTTTCAACCCAATGATGGGACTCAAGCACCTCATGGAGGTTTTCACTTGAGTCCTTATTTTTTATTTTTTCTTTTTCTTCAGTGAGTGGATGAAGTGGAGGCCAAGACATGCTCCACTACCATCATTGTCTTATTCAAATCTTCAATGAATTCTTGCATGGAGAGGGGTTTCTTGTAGACTTTCAACCGATGTCCATTGACAAGCATGGGGATGGCTTCCTCATCCATGGTTCTGATCAGAACTGAACCACTGTCATTGCATTTCTCCACAATGTAGGGTCCCAACCATATTGTCCTTAGCTTGCCCTTGAAATATTTGTATCTTGAATCATAGAGTAGTGCCCAATCTCGCTCTTGGAATTGCTTCTCCTTGATATTTTTGTCATGCCATATCTTTCTCTGAAGCTGAAATACCTTTGTATGGAGAAGGGTCTGCATTCTGTGTTCATCCAATGCATTGAGTTGAAGTAATCTTTCTTTCTGTGCATAGCTGAGGTCTAGGTCCAGCAGAGCTGCCATCCTGAGGGTATTGAATTCAAATTATATTGACAACAAAGCATTCTTCCCAATGATCAACTCATAGGGTGTGAACCCTGTAGTGTTCTTCCATGTTGTATTGTAGGCCCAAGTGGCCTCAACTAATCTGTCCGCCCAGTCATTTCTGCTGCTGCTCACTACCTTTGTCAGGATCCCTTCCAATGCCCTGTTAGTGACCTCCACCTGCCCATTGGCTTGTGGATGGTAAGGGGTTGAAGTCCTGTGCTTGATTCTATGACGTGTGAGCAGGTCTTCAATTAGATTGGAAGTAAACTGACTACCTTGATCTGTGACCAATTCTCTTGGATACCCAAACTTGTAGAATATGTTCTCTCTCAAAAATTCAGCTACTTTTTCCTCTGTCGCTGCTTTGATTACTTTTATCTCTGCCCACTTTGTCAGGTAATCGGTGCACACAATGATGTATTGCTTCTGCTTTGAAGGAGGGATGATAGGACCCACAAAGTCCATGCCCCACTTCTCAAATGGCTCAAAGGTCACTTGAGGTTGCATGGGCATCTCATCCTTTGGAGTAGGCTTCCCCATCCTCTGGCACTAATCACACTGGCTGGTATATCTCCTCACATCCTAATGAAGAGTGGGCCAGTAGTAGCTTGCTTGCAGTATCTTGAAGGCAGTTTTTTTGCTGCAAAATGACCTCCACAAGGCCCATCATGATAGGTCAGGAGGATGTCAAAGACTTCCTCCTCCTTGACACATCTTCTCAAGATCTGATCTGGGCCAAGTTTGAAGAGATCGCCCTCAATCCAGGTGAAAGGGGCACTTTTCCTCACTATCTTGCTCTTCTCTTTTGAGGACAGAAGTGGTGGAAACCATGCTGAAACCAAGTAGTTTGCTATATCAACAAACCATGGAGAGAGTACTGAGATAGCAAACAGGTGTTCATCTGGCATTTGGTCATCCACCATTCTTTCTTCACCTACAGGCAAATTTACTCTAGACAAAAATTCAGCAATAACATTTTCTTTACCAGGCTTATCAATAATGGTCAAATCAAATTGCTGCAGTAAAAGCAACCATCTAATAATGCGAGCATTCACATCCGATTTGTTCATTAAATATCTAATTGCAGCATGATCAGTGTGCACAAAAGTTTGATAACCTATGATATAATGTCTGAATTTGTTTAAAGAATGCACGACAGCTAGGAGTTCCTTCTCGGTCACCGTATAGTTTAACTTTGCCTTTGACAACTTTTTGCTTATAAAGTATATGACATAAGGTAACTTTTCATCAATTTGTCCCAAGGCTGCTCCTATTGCTTTGTTTGAGGCATCTGTGTGAATGTGGAAAGGTAGGGCCTAGTGTGGGCCTCTCAGAATTGGGGCAGTCATGAGCTTGCTCTTCAAGGTATCTAAGGATTCTTGACAATTTTCTGACCCTATAAACTTGACATCTTTACCTAAAAGGCCAAACAAAGGAGAGGTCAGCTTGCTGAAATCTTTAATGAATCTTTGGTAATACCCAGCTAAGCCTAGGAAACTTTTGACATCTCTCACCTTTTCAGGAGGAGTGACCCTTTGGATGATGGAAATTTTGTTGGGGTCCACCTACAGTTCTTGTTGAGAGATTGCATGACCTAGCACAGTCCCCTCAGTCATAAAAAATTCACATTTTTCCAGACTGAGGGACATGTTCATCTCAATACATTAGTCTAGAACTTTTCCTAGATTAGATAAGGCTTCTTGAAAGTTAGAGCCATAAGGAGTAAATTCATCCATGTATATCTCTACTGCATCATGAACTAATTTAGAGAATATACTCAATACTGCTCTTTGGAAAGTGGCGGGAGCGTTACACGAACCAAAAGGAAGGACTCGGTATACAAAGGTACCCTAAGGGCAAGTGAAAGTGGTCTTATCTTGGTCTTCTAGGTTGATCTGAATATGATTGTACCCGCTAAACCCATCTAGGAAAGAAAAAAACTTTTCCCCTGCCAGACTATCTAACACTTGATCTATGAAAGGTAAAGGAAAATGGTCCTTTTTAGTGGCTTTGTTCAATTCTCGATAGTCGATACAGATTCTCCACTTACCATTTTTCTTTGGCACTAGCACCAAAGGAGAGACCCATTCACTATCAGAGATGGGGTAGATGAATCCTGCATCAAGCAATTTCTGTAGTTCTTCCTTAACAATATCTTTAAGTGTTGGATTCATCCTCCTTTGAGGCTACTTGACTAGCTTGCAATCCTCCTTGATGTATATATGATGAGTACATATTGAAGGGTGCACTCTCTTCATCTCCTTATAACTCCAGGCGAAGGCATCTAGGTGTTTTCTTAGCAAGCTACACAGTTCCTTCTCCTGGGAAGTGGATAGGGATGGATTAATTTTCAAGGTTCTTTCTGGGCCGAACTCTATATTCTTAACATGGAGAGAGGTGGAGTCAGTCGCACAGAGATCAGTTGAGGGGTTGTTTTGGGTTTCTCTTACTATGTCCTCTAATGGTGATACACTAGGAGGTGGATTCTGAATCAGATTTTCAATCATATCAACCTCATCTTGCTGTTTTCCCCCAATGGCAATTCCTAATGCATAGAGCGGTGCAGAATAGACTTCATCCTCATCTTCCCCCTCCAACCAGAGAGGTAAATCATGTTCTAGCAAGGGTTGGGTAGGAGGATATAGGATTAATTGCTTGGACATATGCCCGTTCTTTATGGTCATGTTCCCAGCTCGACAACTAATGTAGGCATTGGTGGTAGCCAACCAGGGTCTCCCCAAAATGAGAGGATACCCATTGAGCTTTGCCTTTGGCTGGAGAACTAAGAAATCAGCAGGGTACTCCCAAGAATCAACGGAGACCATCACATCTTCCACAATCCCTTCAGGGGTCACGGTGGAGTGGTTTGCAAGTTGTAGCATGGTCGTGGTATTCCTCAAGGAGCCTTGGAGGTTGAGTTTGAGCATTGTGTCCTTTGTCATCACATTAATGGCAGCTCCCAGATCAATCAAGGTGTGTGGGATCATGGTGCCATTGATATGGACATCAACTACTTGGCTTCTAGGGTCTAGATATTTTGGATAGATTACCTGCCCTAACATCAGGTCAGACAGTTACCCTATGACATTGATGGCTGGGGCATCTCTCTTGCACCTTCCTGGATGCCTAAAGCACTTCTCTTTGATCAACCTATTGTAGATAGGCACATCTTTTATGGCTTGGAG
>APFE030519301.1:98962-114572 GCA_000404065.3 Pinus taeda
GTGCATCTAGGGCAAAAAATGGCCAAAGCCCTCTTTGCTTCCTCTTGTTTCCTTTTGATATGTAAGGTATCCATTTGCATGGCAAGAGTCTACAACATCTCACTCTTGAAGTCTTCCAACATGTTTCCAATTTCTCCTTTAATGGATGAGCTAGAGGAAGAGGTATTGGCTATGGGTTGACTCCCCCTACCTTTCTTTCTGGCTTCTCTAGAATGGTTTCTAAAAACAATCTTTATGTCCGCATAGGATAGTTGGTAGATGTTTCCCCCGGCCAGTAGATGGAGGGTGTCTAAAAGATCTTCCCGAATTCCCCTGAGCAGGACCAACTTCAGAGACTCAGGGTCAAGTGTACACCTGACCCTTTTGTAACTGACTAGAACCTCTCTTCATAGTCCTCCAGGGACTCATCACTTCCTATGGTCATTCGAAAGATTTCTTCTTTAGTATCTTTTGATATACAATAGTCTCTATACTTGTTGTTAAAGGCTTGCTACATCTGAGCCCAAGTTGTGATGTTATTTCCAAGTAACCCCATGAACCAGCACAAAGCTGCATCCTTGAGAGTATAAGGGAACAGTTTCAACTTTTGCTCATCTTTCGCATAGTCATAGGTTCGACAGATAACAAAAAACTCAAACAAAAAGGTGTCAGGAACCTCTGTAGCTAGACCATGGAAATGAGGTAGGGCGGAAGGGCTTGTATTCTTCATTTTGGTGTCCCCATTGGTCTCTCGAATGGGAAAGGTACCCTCTATTCTTTCTCCATTCCCCCTAGCATTTCTGTATTCAGCCATTGGATCCAAAGGAATGTTTTCTTCTTCTTCTTCCCCTATAGGTTCTTCAAATATGTCTGGCTGTTCACCTAAGGGTTCTTCTTGATTGCAGCCACCAAGGAAGAGAGAAGGTTGGCTGTGTGAAGCAGTGGGGGTGTTGGGCAAAATTTTTCCTGAATTATCTCTATTCCTACGAGGCATGAAAGGAAATCTTTTTGGTTGGTTTTTGTTTCTTTTTCCCACACTAATAGTACCTGCAAAACTGAAATTAATTGAACAAAACAAATTGCAACTAACTAAAATGAACTTGCTAAAATGAAATTTGCATAATTGAAAAGGAAAGCAAGGAAATGAAAAACTTGAAAGGAAAGGAAAGGACTATTCTACTTTTGCTGAAATAAACTATCAACAGAATGTTGCAAGAAGAAAATAGAAGAAGCAGTAATCATAGAATACTCTGATGCTTCCCCGACAATGGCGCCAAAAAGATGGTAAGCACCAGTATTGCAACAATAATGCTGCAACTCCTGGGCTGCCTTCTTTACTGTTATCAACCTAGTAGTTCATAACAAACTTGGAAGGGACGGTGCTGTATGCACAAGTACTAGTTCTTACTGTAGGTTATCACTTGGTCAGCCGGCGCAGGATCACTAGGAGCTCAAGCCAACTTCTATGGATTCCAGAAAAAGCTCTATATGTGATGAAAGGAGAGAAAGACTACTCTACATATACTACTCTAACTGCAGAAAGGAGAAAGACTGAAATGTAAAGCAAACCAAGTAAATCCTACTTAACCAACTAATCCTACTTTTGCAGAAAGCACTATGAAAACCATGAGAAGTATGCCATCTATCTATTCAAAGAAGTAAACAACATCTAGCTAAGCTATTCCTGGAAGTAAATGAGAAAAAAAAAATCTTTTTGGATTTTTATGTGAATTTGACATGTATGTGATTTATTGTTTGTGAATGTGGCAGCAAATAGGTGGTGTTGAAAGGCGGTTTTGGGGCTCTAGAGGATGTAGGATGGTGTGGTTGGGTCCTAGGAGGTCTCAGGTGGCCTTCTAGAGGCTTTTCCCACACACTGCCTTCAAAAGAAAGCCTACAGGAAAATCTACAGGAGGACACAAGAAATCTACAGGAGGAAAAAAACGTTCTATATGAGGCCTACAGGAGGAGGCCGAGAGCAGTTTTTGATATTTTGAGGGTGTGAGAGTGGGTGGAAAATGTGGATGAAGGTTGGAATGAGGTTTTAAGGCACCTAGGGTCTACCAAGAATTATTAGGAGAGAGAAAGAGATTGGATTTGCTCAAGGAGAGAGGAAGGAATTCTATGGAAAATGCAGGAAACTAAGGTAGAATTGGGGGGAGACTTGGGCGACCTGTAGGGCATGGATCAAGTGGAGGATGGGATGGCTAATAAGATGACCTGTTGTTAGAATATATCTGCTGCATAGACAACTGATAGTTAACCAATGAGATGAAGCAAGCGATGAAATAAGTGCATCTAGAAAAAAATAGAGTTTTGCGTCAAACTAATCTAAACTATGATCTATGAAAGGAAATGCTGCAAGAAAGGAAAGCATGGAAGAAGACTATGGCAAATACAGAAGTGAGCATGATGGAGAAGTTCTGAAGCAAAGGAAACTAGACTATTAACCAACTAAAAAGCTGTAAACACTAGAAGTCCTATGAATGAGGAAAATCTGTGTTTTTGGGGCAGCAAGAGGGTCTTTGCCTCAGATCATGGTCCCAAAGGGAGGAAAAGAGGCCAAGGCACTATTGCTAGCCTTTTGAATATTTTCCTTACCACTACTTATCCTGCTATAGAAAGCATAAATGGAAGCAAACTACTAAATCATCAAAAGCAACCTATTCTTAACCATGAAAGAAATACATCTAACAGCAATCTAATCTACAACTGAAATAAAACCTACAAATACAAGTAAAAAGGAGTTTGGCTGCTTGGATTGGGCCCTAACCCAAGATTTTTAGCCCTATGAGGTAACTTAGTGCTAACTCAAAAATGATTCCATCTTTACTTCCAAAATAATAACAAGATTACATGAAACTGTCAAAATAATAAGCTCGAAGTTGAGCAGAGTTTACATAAGCAAAAGTACAACAAAAATCCGCCCCTAGTGAGGCCCTAGGCCTCTCTACTTATACAAATGAAGCTACCAACAAATTCCTTAAAATTAGGGGGGCTTGGCTCCCAAACTCGAGATAATCATCAGTCATCCTCCACTTGCTCAGCTGCCTTCTAGTGAATGATTTGGTTGCTTGTACTCTGAGCTGAAGGAAGGGGAATTTGAAGTGAGGAGTAATAAATGAGGGGGATTCCCTCCTATAAGTCCTCTCCTTTGTCCACTTCGAGTTATTGCTGCCATTTGTCCATTGGATCCTTGACTTTGACCACAAATTTCATCAATAATATGCATTAAACACATGTTAGACCTCATGGCATCATAACTAACTCAACTCACTCTATAAGCATAAATATAATTAGAAAATCATACAATAAGCTAAGAGAATGGTTGATTTGACTAGGTTAGGAGGTAAAATGAGCCCATATAATTACCCATTTATGAGGCTCATCAAAAATACATCCTTGAACTGTTGTAGAACTGGGTACCTGTTCAAAACATCTGCATCCTCAACTTCCTTACCCTTGTCACTATAAATGTGCACTGCAAATAACAGACATGCTTTCCTACGACTATGCTTTGCCTACATAGCTATCACCATCCTAACTTATGTGGATTTCTTCTTTCCCTGTAAGAATCTTGGTTCCCCATTGTCATCAACACACTCAATGGCTTTGTCATAACAATCTACCTTGGTTCTATGAAAATACAACCAATCCATGCCCAACAACATATTGTATGATCCCAACAGTAATACATTCAAATGTGTTGCAGTAGGCATACCATTCAAACCAAATGCACAAGCTCTTACCTAATGATGAACTTGCTTCTTTGTACCTGTAGCCAACTGCACTAACCAAGATTCTGCATGCAATGCCTTACTCAAACCACACTTATCCACCAAGTCAGGGCTAACATAGCTATAATTAGATCTAGGGCCAATCAAAAGAGAAATAACTTGATCAAAAATCTTACCATCCATCTCAATGATAGATGTCTGATGATCTTCCTGTTCGTTATCCAATGCTGCATAAATATGAGGAACACTTTGACCAACATCCCCAATAGTCTTTGCCTCCTGCGCACTATATATCTGAGGCCTACCACCCTGATTCTATGGACAATCTCTCTTAAGGTGCTCCTTACCACATGTCCAACACTCCAACCGACCAATACCATCACCTTTATGCTACTATTGTGACCCATGTCCCTGTTTAGCTGTATTGAACCTCTTTTGTGGTGCCACATTTTCTTTCTCATCTTCATTCTGATAACTTGTTCTCTTCAGCTGCCATTTATCTTTACCTTTGTCTTTCCCTTTCCATCCTTGTTGGGATTCATTCTTATGCTTTGACTGTTCATAAAAATGCTTCAATTTCCCTATAACTTCCTCAAGTGATCGAGGCTCATCATACTCAATCCAATCTCTAAATGCTAATGGAAATCCACTGACAAATCAATGAAGTTTAGCCTTCTCATCTTTAAGATATGGTACTTAACTCAATAGCTACAGAAACTTGGTCGTGTACTCTTCATGTGTCATTGATCCCATCGTTAGCTCATAAAACTGTTTGGCCTTACTGTTGTAGTACCTTTCTGACAAGTATTTCTTCCTGAAAATCCTCTTGAACTCTGCCAACTCAAGTCATCTATCCTAATGTCTCTGACCCGCTTCCATCTTCCCACCAAATGTCTGCTTTACCTTTCAAGCTGAAGATCGCTACTCTGGCCTTCATGTTATCTGTGTAATTATGCAACTTAAAGACTTTGTTCATCCGAAGTATCCAAGCCTCTGCATCTTTCGGCTTCTCCACATCTCCATCAAAAGTAGGTGGCTTTGCTTTATTAAATTCATCTGGAAAGTATCCCCTATCAATCCTCCTATAAGGATGATAACGATGACAATCATGATGTATATCAAACTAGAAATATAATAGTACTTGTATCCATCACCTCTCCTATCTAGAGTATCCAACAACCTGCCATCTCTAATAGTGTCATCTCTATCTGAAACGTGACCACCATGAGACCTACTTCCATATGCCCCATTAGTTCTGTCCTCTTGTCCATGGCTGATCCGAAGTGGCCCTTGTTGTTGTAATTATGACAAACTTTGAAGAAGTATAACATTTACCTCTGCTTATTTCTCTTGTGCCTGTATGATTCTTTCATTGCATGCCTTACAACTCCTCATTTGTTCCTTCAAGATTCTCAATGTGACTTCTAAATCAGAAGAGTGGCCAACACCACGTTGTTCATCTAAGTCATAGGGAGAGTCTTTGTAGTCTACCATCTTGTTAGCCATTTGATCTCTTTCCTGCAAGTCATACTATGTCAGCTAAACCAAATCACAATAAATCAACGTACCTTAGCATAATTCAGGGAGGACACCTCATCTGCAATATCACCAAATCAGTGTGATACATGTATAACATAATCATAAAAACATATAAACATATACAAATAAGTGCATCAACACATAAGCATCATTTTAGCTAGAGTCCAATCATCAATGCATGACCATATCAATGACACATACCATGACCTGATGCATGACAACAACCATTACGACATTGTACACATGTCCACATGCAAACATAAAAATGCATAAGCAATGCGTAATCAACCACACACATGCATGAACACATATAATCAAGCATAAGCGAACAATATTTGAAACCAAGCATAGAAGAATGATACATGCAACCCAGCATACAAGAATGTAACCAAGCATACAAGAATATAACCAAGCATACAAAATGATACATGTAAGCGGCATATAACAACATGTAACTTGTCATGCACTCATGTTGATACATCCCACAACAACAACCCCAACTTCCACATGGCGGAATCACTACAACATTGATCAACACCATGCAATACAACAAGCACATGGAATGCAAGCATAAGAGGCACACATGAAATCAACATGCATGCATGACCAACACACACAACTCATCCAGTCTGAGGGGTGAACCATGCTCTGATACTACTCTTTAACACCCTCCTCCCACATCTACCCAAGTAATCGACCAATCGGGGTAAACATGCGATGAGAGGCTATTATGGTTAGATTCAACATTCTATGTGACCTTAAGGAAATGGAATCAATAGAAACACAACGCACAAACCTTCCACATTAGCCATAAGACCCATAAGAGCCATCCCAACACTTCAGGCAGCTTGTCCTTGGGTCCCACTAAAGTTTTTGACCACTTAACCTCTAGACAATCTCATGACATAGGCCTGCCGGCGTCTAGGATGCTCTCGACGCTCTCATGCTATAGGCATGCCAACATCCAAGGACTATTTTGTCCAGTTCTATGCTAGGGTCCCCGAGATTTAAGCCACTTTTTCAGGCCCAGAGCCCAGGTCACTGCCCAAAATTAAATAACATCTCCAGAACAGTAAAATAACAGGGAAACAATGATGCAAAAACAAATAGTTAAACAAGCACTTAACCAAACCCCTATAACCATGACAAACATTTTGTCAAACATATCACAGATATGTAATCTACAGGTGTACATAACATATTTAAGTGTAGGGATATCTACTTATCTAAGAATCACTAAGAACCATTATTCCCTCATACCATTTGCTACATTATCATCTATTAGGTCATAGATGCATTGTCCATTCATTTACAAGTAAAAACATGATGAGAGCCATATAGTTGATGTCATAAAACATATACATAACCAACATAATAGTAACATAAATACCAATGAAATCACAACCGTGTGATCCACATATAAATCAATATAATACTCATAGAAATACAAAGAGAAATAACATTTCATTAATGATGCAAAATCCAAACTTGGGATGGGACTACCACATTCCACCCAACCATAGAACAGCTGAGCCAAATCTCTCTTCAACCATTCACCCCTGTGCCATATTCCAAGCATGAATGTGGGACTCAAACCAAAAGAACCAACCAAGGCATACCGAGGCTACCACCTCACCCCAATCAATAAAACCAAGCTTTAGCGTAATCCATCCTAGATCACTAGGCCAACACAATAAACATGTCATAACAGGGTTTACCATGATCTCCACCTGATCACTAGGCGAAAACAAGCATGGATGCCACCTTATTTTTTCACCTACACCGTGAGGAATTTTCTTGTCTCCTAGTCTCTCAAGCTTTACCGCAATCCAAACCTAGATCACTATGCACTAAATCGAGGCCCACTCTCCAAGATTTACTGCATATCCTGAACCCAATATTACTAGGCCCAATGGAGAGAAAACCACCTCTTGGATTTACCATATATCCTGTCATTCACCAGCAAGGATTCCTAGGCCCATCGAGGCAACACAATCCTGGATTTACCGCAACCCACAGTCTAGCTCAAGAGTCACTAGGCTAGTGTCTTTACCATGATCCATAGTCCGATTCAGGGACCACTAGGCCATGTACTCTATCATTTAGAGATCCACCTCACTCAGCTTCGAATCCATCTGACAATCCATCTCAACCAAAACATGATAACCCCATCACACCATGGATATTCGGAAATGGCAAGGTTAGGATGAAAACATTGTTACACCTAGCAAAACCCATGCCATAATAGAAAAAGAACCACATGCAATACCATGCATGCCAAATATAGCAAGGAAAATACACATGCAAATCAATACCTACAAAGAATATTACTGTAGCTGCTTGATCCTGCCTTTCCCTACTTGATCTTTGCTTCCTCTTGCCTTCTTTGGCTTTCTTGATCCAATGCCAAAATGCTCCAAGAAAAAATTGTGTGTTGAAGAGAGAGAGAGGAGCTCCAAAACTGAACTGACAAAAGGTAACCAACTAATCCTCAAAAGCCTTTTTACTAATGATGCCTCTATTTTTTTCATTTTCCATTATTTTCCTTCATTTCCCTCCTCACATGCTGTGACCTTTCACCTCCCTTTTCTCCTAATTTCCATTATTTTCATAAATAAATGTGCCAAAAATGCCATTTTGCCTTTCCAAAGCCTTGCCATTGCCTTTGCCAATTTCCTTAGCCATAATAAACCGATGAACAACCACACTAGGGTTTCTAGCCCAACATTCAATTTGGAATAAGTGTCCCATAAACCGTGGTTATTATTTTTCCTTTATTAACTTTTATTAAATGGAATTTTCACCAGTGCTGTTACAAGGATCTATGTAAAAAAATAAATAAATTCGTTGTCATTTTCCACGTGGTCAAAAATTGATGGGCGAAGGAAGATGAAAATGAGTCCCCTTGATTGGCTAGATCTGCCCAACGAAACCATCATAGGAACACCTTTAGTGTAATTATTGTCAAGTAGTTTATCATTGGGAAAGAGACCAATAAAACATGCACACTTCCTTAGTCTATATAATCAAGTTTTCTAAAGTGACACAATAAAGTAAAACTACGGGTTTAAGATTGTCTCTAGTTTTTACTACATAACCTTTATCTTTGATCATATTAATTAAACAAGAAACAAAAACCTAAAATTTTAACATGCTACCCTAAGAGTAACTCAATTTGTACTATCACTGAATTCTCTTCTTCTTCTTCAGAATCAGAGAATTCCACATTGACTTTCTTCTTTGCGAGCTAGGGGACCTTGTTGTTTAGTTTTTTCACTTGCAATTGGATAACCACTCTATGCATAATAGGATTTCCCGTTGGACCGCACTCCTTTCCACTAACACTTTGCCCATGATAGTTTTTGACTACTAAGAAAGGTCAATTGTTCAAATATGCATGTTGTATCTCCCTTTATTAGTATTGGTGTCAACGATCCATTGACATGTGTTAGCTTCAATTTCTTCATCCTAAATAGATTGTATTTCTACCCTTGTTTTAGTTTTTGCAATGTTGGTTTCATTTCTTGCCTCTTGAGGCATATACTCCCAATATCACTACTAAATTCTCAGGATTCATCTAAGCATGGGTTCCTACCCTTGTTTTAGTTTTTGCAATTTTGGTTTCATTTCTTGCCTCTTGAGGCATATACTCCCAATATCACTACTAAATTCTCAGGATTCATCTAAGCATGGGTTCTGGGATGACTCCTGTGACCATGACAACCTCTACTAGTCTGGCTAGCACTAATGTGAGGCATTTCAGGTAGTATACACATGGCAACAAAAAGGGAACATGAGACCTGAGAGAGTTTAGATGGAAGCTAGATGCAACAATGGTGGAGAGAGATGAGGAGGTGGGGTCACAAAAATACACTACTTTAGAGATTAAATGGAAGGAAATATGCCCAATAGACAAGCTCGATCTCCCATGTTGGAGGTCGCTATAGATATAAGGTTCACTAGTATGAACCCCACCAAGCTATATGCATACTGAACATAGTAAACCCACCAAAAGCATAAGCCCACTAGGGGAGAAAAGGGGGGAGGACCAGGGAGGAAAGTTAGCTCTCCCAACCACGAAATTGAGGAATTTCTAAGGGAAAAACAATAGAGAGAACAAGAGGGAATCGCTTACCTCAAATAAAGAAAGCAATGAATGAAATCCTAGATGAACTCTTTATATCATATTATATGATATAGTATCCAAGTCATGCATCATAATATAAGGGTTTGGTGGTAATGGCAACTTATAATCATCGTTTAGATGGGAATGAAATAACATGCATAAAGGTGAGAAGCCTGATACCAACTCTTTTAAACCTAGATCATGCTACATGTGCATAATATTGTTCCTATATGTGAACTATCCTGCCTATGGAGGGTGAAATGAAGGTAGATGACGACAACTTATCATATTTGCTTGAGTGATCAAAGTGGCATCACGTTCAAGGAAGATTTTTTTATTAATATTAACAACACGACATCCTTTGATTTGGTTGAAGTGATTGATTCTCTTTCCTAAATTATTATGATCCATTTTCTTTCCATTTTTCAAAGATTTAGTTATGAGAGGAGACTAACATGTGAGGTGGTGACTACTTAGTCATATTTATATAAATGTCTACATCACTTCCTTGAGTAAGATAGGTCATTTGCAAAAGCTACAAGTAAATTTTAAAATATCTTTTTTGCAATAACTTAATAATAATTCATCATTCAAATTGATTTTTAATAATGCCTTAGTTTGGATAGGAATATGTGTTTCATGGTTAGGTATTAGTGATAGAGTTTAATGATGAAAATATTTATCAGGGAGCATTTGATTGTTAAATATTAAAAAAAATAGTATCCTTAAACATAAAAAAAAAAGATGATAAATATTTTTGAACATACAAATAAACCTTATCATTGAGTCTTTCTTTTAATAATGCCTTGTCTTGGATAGGAATATGTGTTGCATGGTTAGGTATTAGTGATAGAATTTAATGATTAAAATCTTTATTATGAGTATTGATTATCAAATATTAAAAAAAAGGTATTCTTAAACATAACAAAAATAATCAATATGTTTGAATATACATATAAACATGAATGATAGGTGAAAGGCATTTTCAAATTTCATACCTACTAAATATACATGCATAAGTGAAAGTGAGTACAAATATACACACAATTACAAGGGGAGAGGGGCCACTACTAAGCACCTTAACTTTAGATTTTGTAGGTATGTATTTTCAAATGCCTTACATATATGCATTGGTGTGCTCCTTTATATTTCATCATAAGGTGTGATGTATTCAAAATGGTGTCCTATCAGCAATGAAGTCCCACATTAGAAATAACCCATTTTAAACCATGTAACAATTAATGTT
Source organism: Pinus taeda (assembly GCA_000404065.3). Classification (NCBI taxonomy): domain Eukaryota; kingdom Viridiplantae; phylum Streptophyta; class Pinopsida; order Pinales; family Pinaceae; genus Pinus; species Pinus taeda. The sequence goes on from APFE030519301.1 coordinate 109,590, forward strand.
TGATTAATGCAGTTGTCATGAGGTGGAAATAACATAAAATGATTTTAGAAAAAAAGTTTTACTGGAAATAAGTATTTGTAATAAATATTTTAAAAAACATATAAATATTATTTAGTCCTAATGTATTTGATATTGGCATGACAGTAACATACACATAAAGGCATTTGTAACACCAATTTTTTCTCCCAATATGTAATTATATTATTACCTAGTGTCAATGTAAATTGTGGCATAGATGTTTCTGGTGTTTTTTGAATTAATATGGATAAATGTTTAAAATATGTAATTATAATTTATTAATTGTTGACCAATCGACTAAAGGGTGGAGGACCTCGCCATTCTACCACACTCGAGAATCAATGAAGGGATTTGAAAATGACCTTGTTAATTATTAAGAAAACAATCATAACCAAAAATCCCATATTGCCAAAATGCCAAATTTTGAATTTGAAAATATTTGCTTGTTTCCTACTTCCCAAAAATTAATTATCTAAGGGAGCTAGGTAGTTTGAAACCAACCACCTACAGTTTAAAAGAATGGAAGGTGGAGTGGGTAGTTCAAAGTTTTCAAAGATGGGTATAGTGAGTACGCATCTCAAGTTCTATAATTGACCCATGAAATCCCTATTAGAGGCCATAAAAATCACGTGTCTATTTTGGATTGTTGATGGGAGTAAGAATGGCCTAATCTATTCTTGCAACATTTTTTGAATTCTTGGTGGGCTAGAGCAAGAAATATGGGAATGTAACCTGAGATTTTATAGGCTTGCAAATAACAACTTATGCAATCAAAACAAAATAAATCGAATTTACAAAAAAATTATTACAAAAAATAAAATGATAATGATAACAAACATCATTGAGATAAGTTTACAAAACAATGAAAATAATTTAATTAAATTGTTGCGGTCAAAATCTTCAAAGTAAAAACAATAAATACAAATAATGAAATTAAAGAGAAAATGTATTTACAATAAAATATCCACAATAATCACAAGGTACTAAAGAAGAAAATATAGATGAAACACGAGATGATAAAATCAGAGGAAAATTATTCATTGAGTTCATTCAAAAGAGTTGTTCAGACATCTTGAATAAATATCAACATATATAATGATATGTGACAAATATCTCTTTACAAATGACAACGTTTAATGACTGCAAGAGTCAAATGCAAGCAGTAAAGAACAAAAACAAAGCTCAAGCCTCGCTACAACTCGTTCAGATAGAAACCTTATAGATGTTAGTATGGCTACTGCAAAAGTATCAGTGATAAGCCACGATAAAGAAGCAAAAACACTAAACACTCATCAATGAAATTGTAAAAATATACCTTCAACAACAAGAGAAGAACTTGTTAACCCCGTTCATTGCTACCTTTTAAAATAACACATGTTCCACTAGATTTGTTAGACTCAATATATATAAATCAAAACTAAAGAAAAGGCTCTAAACCATACCATTCCTTGTGCAAAAGTTATGCATGTTCTCATTTTGTAAGCTAAAATATATAGGTGAAGAGTTGCTGAAACGATTCCCAAAAATTAGTCTCATTTTTCTATTTTATACCAAACTCTATCACTCAGCTTTTCCTAGTAATTATCCCAAGACAAGAAGGAAAATCAAAATAAAAGAATGACAATGTTTAAGAAATAGATGGATGGCTACATGACTCATAGGAAGGGAGGATCCACTTTCCATTTTTGTTTTGTTTTATTTTGTTTTTGTTTGTTTGTTTGTTTGTTTTTGTTTTTTTCTTTCAAAATGTATTTAAATGACACAATGCATAACCCATAACCTTGTAACTCCCACATGTGCATTGCTTAAAAATAATTCAATCATCAAATGATTAGCATAATTTGCACATCTTATATATATATCAAAAGAAAGTGCAACAATATTACTTCTTGTTATTAATTAACCATGTCTAAAAAAGTGCTGCCATATCCATTAAAAAATAATTGATATAACTAAAAAATAAACTTAAAATCCATCAATTGGGTACCACCAAAATATCAGAATCTTTAAGAAAATTGTGATGAATTATGATGAATCTCAAGAAAGAGATTTTATGTTGAATGTGCTATTGAATTTCATAAGTCTCGACTGGAATATTTGTGCTCAAACTCTCTTTTGTTTATTTACCTTTTGTTTTGTTCTATGCAATTGTAGAGGTATGGTAAGACTATCATTTTCTTGGTTGTGGGATTCATCAACATCATGCACTTGTGAGAAGTCAAGGGTAGCTTGATTAGGAATGGAACTAACTAAAGGGTCACCAAGAATTCGACCATCATGACTAGTAAAATGGTGAGCAGTAGGACTAGTAGTAGCATGAATAGTAGTGAGACGAAAAGTGGTAGGAAAATAACAAGCTAGTGCCATGTTCTTAAGGTTAGGCGTATTAGTAGGATGTCTTGGGTTTAATAATCCTAAATAAGACGACTCATAAAATCTATTAGAAGAATGTGGCTGGTTTGCAGTATTGGCAATTATTCTACCCCATCCTTGGTTTTCCTCAAGAGGTGGGTTGGGGATGGGATTCCATCTATCATTGTCTTTGTTTTGCTCAAGTATTTATTGCACACTAGGATGTGGCTGCAAAGGAGAATGAGGTATGAAATCTGAAATTAAGGGATGGCAAACACATTAGGTGACCCAAGGAACAAATGGCCAGTAGTAGAAAGTTGGTGAAACTCCTCTGAATCTTCACTGAAATGCACATATAATTTTATCTCTTGTTTCTCCCATTTTCCCACAAATTACAATGCATTTTACCTCTGTCACAACCTTTACCATGCCCTTGCCTAGTTGATCCCTTGCTAAAAAAATTATTTCTGTAGTCATGTTAAAAATATGAGACATACTACAAAAATAATTACAAGTAAAAATTCATCTAGATCGTATCACTTTTAAATTATTGCAAAAAGAATACATATGTTAATATTAATAATCTTTGTGTAGAAAAGAATATAATTGGAAATGGACAAATGAAATGAAAACAGGAAAATGAAACTAATTTGGCTCTAAAAAGATCCCTAATACTTGAGAGCACTATCATATTCCTATTTTTCTTTAAAACATTCTTCTTTTTCATCCACCGACATTATGTCTTCTTAAAATTTTGACTCTTGTACCAAAGAGAAAATCATCATACTTTGCATAATTTAAAACCACATAGACAAATCGATTTTCAACTAGGTAGATATATTGCACTCAACATTGTTAAAATCATGTGCAAACTATGTAAAAAAACCACTCTTTTATTAATGGTTCCATCCATCAAACAAAATCTATTTTTAGAACAATGCATACACATATTACGTAATTACAACCTGTGCAATAATGTACCATAGTTTCCTTTATATTGATCTCTTTCATAGCTCTAGGCAGCCATATAAATATATTGTGTTTTAACTAGGGTACAAGTACAAATAACAAATTGACTTAAGAACCATAAGTGACAAAGGGGTGATCAAAATGAATGTACATTGAATGCCCAGATGTATACAATTGGGAGATGGCCATCCTTGCGCACAAAATTATTGACAAAAGTCATTGATTCTTGATTTATTGTTCACTAACCAACAATGTAGTATAGGGTTTTTCCTTCATTTGTAAGAACGATTAAGAACGAACCCTTGAAATTCTTAAAACATTGATAGGGTACAAAATAGAGAACAAGGGTTCTCTTTTTGACAATAGAGAAATGAGAAAAACATTTGATAATGTACAAAACAACTGAACGATTGGTTGTAGGGTTCATTTTAGACATTAGAAAACCAAAGGGAAAAACCCTTGAAGCTTTTGCAAAACAACAATGAATGTAAGGTTTCCCTTTAACAAATAAACCAATAAGAACCTTGAGGAAATCCACAATAGAGAACAAAGGTTCTCTTTAGTACAATATATATATATATTATATATATATATATATATATATAATATATATATATATTTATATATATATATAATATATATTAATATTTTATATATATATATATATATATATATATATTGAGCACATATGTGACAAAAGAACTGGGGTTCTCTTTTTTTTTGAGAATAAAGAACTAGAAAAAAAACCCTTAAAATTCTTCAGGATAATATTGAAGCATATATACACAGAGAATAAGAACAAACCCTTGAAAATGTTCAGAATGATTATAGGGTGTGCAATTTTTCCTTTAAATACACAAAAGTAACCAAATAGCCCCTTGAGACTATATACAATGACAATGGGTGGTAATGTTTTCCCTTTAAACAAAAGAGAACTAGAAAAGCCCTAGACTTTTATTTAAAATTTGGCCATATATTCTAGCCAAATCAGTATGTGATGAATTCATCAAATGGGCAGGGGTTTGGTATTTACAGAAGAAAAGGAAAGTGTTTGAATTATGGATGGATGACTTAGAGACAAACAAAAATCCTACCATAAATCCAAACAATTATATTGCATAATTGACTATAAGTTGAGCCGAGAATACTTGAAAATGCCATGCAAAAATCCACTTCCGGATGCCCACAACGAACACACAGTCCAATGCAAAAATTTTCCTTTTTCTTTGTTAATTTCTGACAGAAGTGTCTTAAAATCTCATTGTGGAGAAATCAATTGACGAATTAACTCACGCGCAATGAAGAGGAAAGCAAAAATTAATCACAGAGATAACAACAAGAATATGAAATTGCAAGAGCAAGATGAAAATGTAGTTCTGAAGGTGCATTGTCATACAAAACCCAAGAAAAACCCTCCATTTGATGCATGTAATCTCAGTTGTCTAAAGCAACAAAAAACCCTTGAATCTGTTATGAAACCAACTCATAATAAGATAGAAAAGAGAGATAAATGCCTTCGAACTCAACCTCTTCAAGGGGGAAACCTCCTTTACATTAAAAAAATGAACAATTATTGGATGATACAAATGACAAGACCTCCTTTCTATATATAGGAGTCTAAGGGGTCATAATATAATCAGAGCT
>APFE030519301.1:114592-147694 GCA_000404065.3 Pinus taeda
AATAATGTAAGGGCACAATAATAATAATAGTGGGCTTCTATGAGGCACAATAATAACAATATGGGGACTACATGGGCACAACAATATAATAAGGGGGTTGTACTAATAACGATAAGTGGTTACACTAGTAGTATAGGGACCTAACATGCCCCTCTCCTTCAAAAAGTGTTGTCCTCAATGCTTGAGTAATTCTTGATGCTTTTGTATAAATTCTTGTCCTCCCATGTGGAATCTTCAGTGGGTAAGTTATTCCACTTGATGAGATACTCTGAAATTGATCTATTTTGTAGTTGTCAATTTCTCGGTTTTGTGACTGCTTCAGGTTCCAATATGATTTTTCCTTCCTTGTCAAGTTCTCACAATACTGTTTGAACTGGGATCTTCTGCAACTTTTGAATGAGTTCGCACTCCTTTGGGCATATGGATATCTGTAAGGCCTGATGTTTGGAGGAACACTTCCTGGAATCAAATGAATAGCATGATCATGGTCATGAATAGGTGGGAGGCCTTTGGGAGTCTCAAATACCTTGGAATTATTGTCCAAAATGTTTTGGAGATTTGGAGAAATACATGATTTCGATGTGGGATTCTCTAGTGAACATGATTTTTCAATTATGCCCGTTGTTCTTTATTTAGAAGCTTTGTCATGCTATTAGAGTTGATTATCTTTCCCGGTTTCCCTTCAATACCCCTCAATTCAACTTCCTTTTCTTCCCAAAAAAATTTCAAGAAAAAGTTCTTGAAAATTAAAAGCTATCGTACCCAAAGATTGTAGCCATTGGACTCTTAGTAAAACATCAGCACCACCCATTGGAATGGAAAGCATTGGGTTATTCAATACATATTCTCCCATGGATAGCTTTATATTATGGCACTTGCCAGAGCAATTTATGGTTCCTCCACTTGCAACCATCACTTGACACTCTGGTGCTGGATATAGGAAGTAATTGAATTCCCTGGCTATTTTACAATGAATAAAATTATGGGTACTTCTCGAATCAATCAACACTATTAACTTTTTCTTCTTGATATGTCCTTCTATCTTGATAGTTTGAGTAGTGGTAAATTCTTCCAATGCATTACAAGATATGGTCGGATTCATTTCTTGATGCTTGATGTGATCTTTCACTTGAACATTTTTCTGTTTTATATGTCCTTCTATATTGATAGTTTGAGGAGTGGTAATTCTGGACAATGCATTACAAGATATGGTCGGATTCATTTCTTCTTTCTTGATGTGATCTTTCACTTCTTGAACCTTTTTCTTCTTGACATGTCCTTCTATCTTGAGAGTTTGAGGAGTGGTAATTCTTTCCAATGCTTTACAAGATATGGTCAAATTCATTTCTTCTTTCTCTGGGGTGGGTTCCTGGTGTATATCCTCTTATTTTGACGTTTCTTGATCCTTTTCTTCCTCCTCTTCGTAATCTATGTAAAATTATTTCTTCTCAGCACACTTATGACCTTTAGTGTATATGTTATCACAATTGTAACAAATTCCTTTTGCTCTTTTTTCTTCCAATTGTTGTGGTGTCAACCTTGCATGTTGTGGAAGGCTAGGAGAAACAACACTTCCATCTTTATAGTTATGAGGGTATACTTCCTTGTTGCCTTAATTTTGCTTTCCACTTTTCTTGCCAACCTGAATGCCTTCTCCAATGAATCAGGTTCCCAAGGACGAACCTCATGTTGAATGTTATCCTTTAAAGTCCCTATGGAGACATCAATCCTATGCTTCTATTGAATATCATTTTCCCTTATATTCAATTTTTGAAAGTCCTAAATGTGCTATGCCATTGAACACTTTTGTTTGAGATTTATCAATTGGCTAAAGAAGGTGCTTCTCTTTGTATCCTCATAATGTGCTATCATTTCCTCCGTGAAAATTGACCATGTAACAAGTGGTTTATGAGAACAAAGCCCTTTATACCATAAACATTGATCCAGTTCTAAATATGAAGATGCAATACGTACTTTTGTCGCAGTTGCACCTCATGTAGATCAAAATATTGCTCCATTTGTAGTATCCAATTTACCGGATCCTTGCCATCAAACTTCCTCATATCGCATTTTCTTGATTTTAGGAGCTCGATCTTGAAACGACTGTAACTCTGTACTTTCAGATCTTTAATTTCTAAAATTTCAGTTTATAATAGCCCTCTAAGTCCTCTTTCTAACTCCACAAGTCTGACCGCAATTGGATTCCTAAAGAAAGATTTATTCCCAATCTCCTGCGAAGACCTAATTATACACCTTTTCAGGAGAGCGAACTTGTATGAAGTGCCACGTGTCACTATTTTGACCTTCAGATCTGAAAAACATATACAGAAAACTACAGTTTGTCCTCTTTCTGTAACTTCTTACGAACTTTTAGTCTGATGCACAGTGAGACAGTTATGACGATTTTCCCCAGGGCACCTGTTTAGGATGTAATTCAGAAGTCTTCAAAAACCCTAACTTCCTCAATCATATATCTGAAAATATAGCGAGAAAAGATCTAAAATTCGGACCCGAGATTTAGACCGACTTCTTCTCAAATGGGTTTTTGTTTTAGCTTCTGAAACTTTGTAGCGAAAATGTTATAGCGAAAATTCCATGATGACCTGTTTTAGATGAAATTCTGGAGCTTGCAAAAATCCCAACTTTCTCATATCATATCTCCGAGAATATAGCGAGACAAGATCTGAAATTTTGACTCGCGGTTCACTGAGATTTCGTCTCAAATGGGTTTTTTTTTGCTTTTGAAACATCGCAGAAAAAAATCTATAGCTAAAATGCCACGATGACCTGTTTGGAGCAGTGAAACCCTAGAAACCAAAGCTCTGATACCAAATGTTATGAAACCAACTCACAATAAGATAGAAAAGAGTGATAAACCCCTTAGGATTCAGTCTCTTTGAGGGGGAAACCTCCTTTACATTACACAAATGAACAATTACTGGATGATACAAATGAAAAGACCTCCTTTCTATATATAGGAGTCTAAGGGGTCATAATATAATCAGAGCCGACATAAAAATAATAACAATAGTGGGCTTCTATGAGGCACAAGAATAACAATATGGGGACTACATGGGCACACAAATATAATAAGGGGGTTTTACTAATAACAATAATGGGTTACACTAGTAGTATAGTGACCTAACAGAACCTCAGCTGTGGATCGAGAGTGTGACAGGGTGAGCATTAAATTCACCACCTTCCACTCTATTTCATGCCACATAATAAATCATCAACCACAACATGCTATGCCAAAGTATTGCAATACATATGCCAAATCTACCTCACACAATACACATACCATGTAATACATATGTGCCACATCAACCATAATTCCATGTCAGCCCAAAAAAATAGTTATACTATGCATGCAATACGTAGGCCATCAATCCATGTGCCATATCAACCCAATGCATGACTCATGTCATTTAAACCAAAGCATTAACCATAACATGTATGCAATATGTATGCCACCGGAACAATATCAAATCGAACATTATATAAACCATGTGTAAGACTTTACCAGCAATGATGCCATACAATATATGAACCTGTAACATATGATGTATTTGCATATGTAGTAATAGCTCAGAACAAACCATTGATCTTGAGAGTTGAAGCAACACTTTAAAAGTATTTCATTCATTCCTCTAGTTGCATAGTTTATTTAAATTCTGAATATGCTTATAATTCCTCATGTGGCATCCTCCCTAACTTATGGCCATGGTAGAGGGTAACAAAATTTTATGGGGTGTCAATTTTTGACATATTTGACAAGTAATGCAGGGCACATTTATAGCCTTAATGCAAAAGTAAAAAATAAATAAAAAATTGGTATCAACAAATGGCTACTCCAAAGGGAAATATAGGTGACTATATTGAACTCAAAGCATCATAGTTTCATAGAATAAACAAAAATTGAAACCAATAACCCAAAATTCCCCTTACAATTGATCAAAACCACTCACCTAAGTATCAAGAGCTAACAAGAAAATAAGAGCATTTAAGTGAACTTTTTCCAAAAGCAATTAGGGAGTAATTATTTCATATTGCATGTTTGAAGGGTTCATTTACATATCCTGTCAAGTCAAAAACAATTATTGATACTTATCTGTAGGAGTCACTGAGTCCTTGTTTCCTCGAACATGTCGCAGTTTGGCCAGTTTTGTTCTGGTTGCTTATAAACATGAAAAACATATGTACATGTCTCACATTCTAATTCTGGACTCATAAAAGAATAAAACAATAGTCACAACAGTAAAATAAATCAAAGTAAAACAAAAATATGAAACAAAAAATAAACGGTAAAATGAAAATCAATAAAAACAACAACAATAAAAAGAAAAAAGAAAATCATAACTTATAAATTCATTGAGTATGACAACATTGCAATGTTCCTTTATCAGGATCATTGAAATGCTTGAATTGAGAACCATTGACAGGATAGGACAATAGTCGATTATCTCCATCATTTAAAAGAAAAGATTTGCTTCCCAATACAACATCGATTTTGAAAGGACCAAACCATAAATTTTGAAATTTAGTGTGTTTCCCTTTATCTACATCTACAAAATCCCATAATAATACTTCCTGGCCTACTTCAAACATTGTATGTTTTGCTTTCTTATCAAAATAATTCTTAACACTTCCTTCTCTTTTCCTAATTTGATTTATTACTTGAGTTATTTGTTCATCTAAAGCACCTAGCAAAGTGTGATATTGATTAATTAAATCAGATTTTACAAATTCTTCAGCTTGGAGTGTTAGACAAAAAGAGGCCAATTATAATTCTACAGGCATAATTGCTTCTTCTCCATAAATCAATTGAAAAGGAGTTGAACCAATTACTACTTTAGAAGTGGCTCTATCATCCCAAAGAGCATATGGCAACAAGGTGTGCCATTTTCTAGGTTTATCATCTACTATTTTCTTCATAATATTGATTAATTGTTTATTGGTTAACTCAACAAGTCCATTGCCTTGTGGGTTTGATTCCATATTTATTACAAATAAAGTAAGCTGTGATAAATGAAGGCGAGACCATTATCAATAATAATATGAATTGGTACACCGAATCTTGGAAGCAATTTTTCTTCTAAGAAATAAATTATCTTGTCATCATTTTCTCTTTTCAGAGGGACAACTTTAAACCACTTAGAAAAATGATTTGTTGTTGTTAAAATGAAAATATGACCCGCTGAAGAACGTGGATTTATAGGACCAATAAAATCTAATCCCCATTTCACAAAAGAACAAGTGGTAATGATAGGATTAAGTGGCATAGTTGAATATTGTATTCTAATTGCTGCTCTTTGACATTCTTTGCAACGTTTGGAAAAATTAAAAATATCACGAAAAATTGTGGGCCAATAATACCTAGTCCTCAAAATATTGTGAGCAGTAGCTCTCACAACAAAGTGGGATCCTACACGATCAACTTGCTCAAATGAACCATGTAAAGATTTTAATTTTTTATTAGCAAATGTATCATTGACACATCTTAACAATATGCCTTCTAGAGATTTTCTAAACAAATATTGGCCTACAAAAAGGTATTTGGCTACGTCTAATCTGAGTTTTCCTTTTCGAATTTTATCAAGATTATGATGACATTTTTTATGAATTAAATAAAATATAATATCATGGTACCAAGAATGATTGTTAAGTTCAAATTCATTTTCATATATAAAAGATAAATTAGAATAGAAACTTTGGTAATTTGAATGAGCATCTTCAAAATTCTCTAGATCTTGTGCAAGATGAAAGGCCAAATCTCTTCCCTTAATGGTGTGGGAAGTAGTAATAGTTAAATCATGTTCTTGCACCTTTGTTAACCAATGGGATAACTTACCAAATAACAGATTATGTGATAACAAAAAATTGACAAGAGGTAGAGGAGTTCTTACCTCAATATGCTTTCCCAGGATCAAGTGTTTAATTTTTTCAATTGCTTTAACAAGAGAATAATCATGTTTTTCAATACGAGAATATGTTAAAGTTATATTAGATTAACATTGAATCATATGTGCTATTGGATGCTCTTGGCCTTCATGATTTTTCAGTAACAAAATGATTGAAATAACTTGTTAATTTGCATTGGTATAAATTATGAAATCTTTTGAAAAATCAAGAGTAGCAAAAGTAGGGGCAAAAGAAATAACATCTTTAATTTGTTCAAATGCAAGCTCTGTATATAGATCCCATTTAAAAATTTGATCACCTTTCAACAAATGATGAATAGGTCTTATTATTCTAGTAAATTCAGGAATAAACCTTCGTACAAGATTGATTTTTCCCATAAAATCTTGAATATCCTTTTTAGATTGGGATAGGTTTTGGATAAATTTTATTCTTTATAAATCTATAATCAACCCTGATTCTAAAATAATATGAATGAGTAACTTTCCAGATTTGACTCCAAAAATAGATTTTGAAGGGTTGAGAGAAATATTGAATTTGCGACAACAAATGAAAATTGTTTTAAAATGTTCAAGATGATCATACCTTAATTTAGAATAAACAATCATATCATCCAAGTAAATTAGAATAATAACACCAATTAAACCATCAAAAGTTGTATGCATGGGGCATTGAAAGGTGGCTCCAACATTGACAAGCCCAAAAGGTATGTGATTGAAAGCATATGTTACCCACTTAGTGGTGAGCGTTGTGTTATGTTTATCATATTTCTTTACACAAATTTGATTATACCCTGAGAATCCATCTAAGAGATTCATGATTTGAGAACTAGCCGCTTGTTGCAAAATCAATTCCATATTTGGTAAGGGAAAGTTATCTTTCACACTTGTCATATTAAGAGAACAAAAATGTACACACAAGTGGATTTGACGAGCCTTTTTCCTAACAGGGACTAGATTGGCCACCCACTCAGAATATTTAATTGGGACTATTATATGAGAAGCTATTAGCTTGTCCAATTTATCTCTAATCGTGGCCTCTAAATAAGGATTAACAAGTCTATCATTTTTCCTAATAGGAGATAATTCATTTTTAATAGGAATATCATGAATTATGATATATGAACTAAAGCCCTTTAAATTAGAATAAGACCATGCGAAAATATCATAAAATTCATGAAACAATTGAAGGAATTGTTCTTTTTTCTTCATCAGAACAAGTTTTAGATAAAGGACTTTTTTTATGATCTTGTTTTATTCTTATATTAACTTGAATTCTTTCATCAATTGTTTTGTTAAGTTTTTTATCAGATATCCCAGTCTTTGAAGCATCACTAGGTGAAAAAGCGTCTTCTTAAGGAGCAAGGCCTTTGTGATATCTATTATCTTCAAGAATTATGACCTGTGAAGGCTCTTGAACAGTAGGGGAAGCTAGAAGAGCGTCATCATCTTCCAATATCTGCCACGACTCTTCAGTAATAAGAAAATGAGGCCTATATAAGGAAATTACAAGACAATCTAGTTTATTGGCCATGTCAAACCTATTTTGTCTTGTAGCATACACTCTTAAGCCATCTACAATTGTATTCATACTTCTAACCACATGTGTGATATTAAAAATTTGAAAATCTGTAATTAAATCTGAAACTAAACGAGTATATATTCTCATAAGATTTTTTGAGGGTATGTAAATTTTCTTAATTAAATGGATAATTAATTCAAAATCCCCAAAAACATTTAAGTTTTTATATTGAAGCTTAAGAGCGTTTGTTAACTTAAAAGTAAAGCTTCAAATTCAGAAATATTATTTATACAAGAAAAATTTAATCTAAAAGAGAAGGTGCGTGTTTTAACAAAATTATTTTATAGAAGTATACCAACACCATTCCTTTGTTGAGAAACAACCCCATCAAAAAAAAATTGCCATACTTCATGAGAATTTTCAAAAAAGCTATTAACAGGTTTTGTTTCAGCTTCTTCTTCAGTAAAGATAGAATAAGTACTGAGATCTTCTTCAATATGATTAACTGATGTTTGGGGAAGATTTTCTATATAAGGCACTATTCAATCTTCTCTATATATGATGATATTTTTAGTCCCTCGAGGTATTATAACATGAGTACCATCTATTGAATAGCACCCCTTGTTAAAGATTGCTAATCTCTACCCAAAATTATATAGTAATTATTGACACCCATGCCAATACCCTGAATATTGCATGTAGTCCTAATCTTAGGATGGGAACAAAGAATTAAAGTCACACATTTAATTTCGCCAACAATTGGTTGCCTTTGCTTATTAAAAGCAAGCATATTTCTAGACACATCGTTAGTACAAGAGAGTACTAGTTCTTCCATTATGGTTTTACACATGACAGTAGGTCTTGATCTACCATCGATAAGACAACAATGAACAATTTTATCTATAATTTTCATAAAGATATAAAAAAAGGGTTTTAGGTTGCTTGTAAGTAGTGATAGAATATACTACTACATTTTCATTTAATTGACCCTCATCATCATCAATCTTAGTAATAGTGATGAAAGAAGAACCCTCAGTCTTATACCATTTTTCCACAAAAATCTTAAGATTTATAATCTGTTTAGGAGTCTTAGCTAGATCTAATAGAGTAGCATTGGATTTGATCTTACCCATATCTTTAGTTACATTGTATTTTCCCTTAACAATAGGAGGAGGTATGGGAGACTTAACCTGAATAGGGAGACTAGAAATCGGATTAGAGGCAGGGCTAAGAGTAGGATTAATCTTCTCCTTTCTAATTTATCAACAATTGATTGCTTAGGAGCATATGTATATTTCTTATTATAATTAGTGGAAGGGGTATTTCTATCATAAGTTTGACTGTGAGTGTTTATATCATTGGCTCTCCCTTTTTTTAACCAATCCAAAGTGTTAACAGTGGGAATACTAATAGCAAGAATTTGCTTCTTTCCAAAATTCCTTTCCTGACTAGCCTTCATAACTTCACAAGTTTGTTTATCATGGTAATCTTCACAAAAATGGCAGTAAGGTCTATTTAAGAGACCAGGTATGGCTGACATAGGTGTCGCTTGAATAATATAATTTGAAGTTGAGGGAGAAACCTTTCTTTCAAAAGAAATCATTATATTATTCATGTCTTGCATGAGTTAAAGTACAACATTAATTTTCCATACTTTTATTTGTATCTGTTAAAGGAAGATCAATTCTTAGATTTTGATCTTAAAACTATACACAAGTCTAAAGGGCAGAAGAAATATTATCGACATATTTTTTCTTCAAGCCTATTCTTATAAATTATTGGAATAATATTAGAATAGTGTATTAGGGCAACTTCGTTATGATTTCAAGAATTTCGTTATACAACTTAGTGAACCTTAGATTAAAATATTTTATTGATTCATTAGGTTGGTAAACCATGTTGTTATACTCTCTCAACCAATCAAAAAGACTTTGTTGTTGTCCAATAGTAGATTTAAACCAATAACATAACTCATCCCATGTTGAGAAGGATCTAGGAGGCAAATTAAAGAATTCAACCGATGCTCTTCTTTCAAGAGTATTGCCAAATAACCGCATGCATATATCATTATGTTTAATCCTTTATTTTTACATGCATTTGAAAAAGCATTTAGATGTTCATCAGTTGTGCATGTACCGTTACCAGAAAATTTGGGTAAGTAATCCTTAAATTTGGGTAGTGGGGCAGTAGTCAATACTATATCAAGAGGAGATGGCACATGCCAAGGGGTTAGATCAAGATCTTCTTCAAATTTGAATAGACCGTATTTCTTGATAACCATGTTTGGATTGGTTGTAGAAACAACAAGATTATAACCACTACAGCCACTCCCTAAAAGAGGTGGGTTTGGAGGTTGAGCTGCCATTGTGTTATGGATTGGTGGGATACTTGAGACAAGAGATGATGAGGCAAGTTTAGAAGTTCAACTTTTCTGCTTCTAATTTCAGATAAGGAATCAACTTTGGGACATTTGCCTCTAAGCCTTCTAGACTGACAAGGGTAATTATGCATTTACTTGAGAAAAAATATATTTTATTTCCTATAATTAGCTTGTCTTTCTCTTTCTCGAGCTTAAGTTAGATCAATATCATGAGAGATTGCAACCCAAGATTTTTCAATGTCTTCCCCAGTCTTAGCAGCATTTAGCATAGTATTAAATAATAATACATTAATATTAAATATATTACTAAATTTAGGATGCAAATTAGGTTAAGTAGGTACTGGCAAAGCCATATATCATAAAATAACTCACAATTGAATCAACTCCTCTTAAATAAGTTTGATCAACTTCCAGTTGTTCTTGATCAAGTGATCTTTGATAAATATATTAAGATAAAATATAAGAAAAGTAATGATCTGAGCTTCATGAGAGTTTCTTATGGTAGTCTCTTAATAAAATGTGAATAATGAAGCAGCAATATCATCGTGTTCATTTTCAATTTCAAAATTAGGAGGATTCTCTATGGTCATAACTTTCAAAATCATATAAAAGTAAGTGAAAGTAAACCAAAAGACACAAAAGAACAAAAAATTAAACAAAAATGAAACATAAAAGAATTAAAATCAACATTAAAAAAAAGATGGTATATAAAAAATACCAATGATCACTACGTTCCCTAGTATGGTAGCCAAAGAAATGGTGATGGGAGTAAGAATGGCCTAAAGCTATTCCAACAACATTTTTTGAATTCTTGGTGGGCTAGACAAAGAAAGATGGGAACGTAACCCAAGATTTTATAGCCTTGCAAATGACAACATATGCAATCGAAACAAAATTAATCAAATCTACACTAAATATATTACAAAAATTAAAATGAATAATGATAACAAGCATCTCCATTGAGATAAGTTTACAAGAGAAGGAAAATAATTGATTGTTGTGGTTGAAATCTACAAATTAAATACAATAAACATAAATGATGAAATTAACGAGAAAATGTATGTATAATAAAATATCCACACTATTCACAAGGTACAGAAGAAGAAAATATAGATGAATCACAAGATGATAAAATCATATGAAAATTATCCATTGAGTTCATTCGAAAGAATTGTTTAGACATCTTGAATCAATGCCAAGATATATAATGATCTTTGACAAATAACTCTTTACAAATGACAACATTTAATGATTGTAGGAGTCAAATGCAAGCAGTAAAGAACCAAAATAAAGCTCAAGCCTCGCTACAGCCGGTTCAGATAGAAAGCTTTTGGACATTGATATGGCTACTGCAAAAGTATCAATGATCAACCATAATAAAGAAGCAACAACACTAAACACTTATCAATGGCCAAAATTGTAAAAGTATACCTTCAACAATAAGATAAGTACTAGTTAACCCCATTCATTGTTACATATTAAAAGAACACATGTTCCACCAAATTTGTTAGACTCAAGATATCTAAATAAAAAAAAAAAAAAATGATTTTTCTCAAAACTAAAGGAAAAACTATAAATCATACCATTCCGAGTGTAAAAGTTTGGCATGTTCTCCTTTTGTAAGCTAAAATTTATAGGTGAAGAGTTGTTGAAATGATTTCCAAAAATCATTCTCCTTTTTCTAATTTTATACTCAACTCTATCACTTAGTTTTTCCCAATAATTATCCCAAGACAAGAAGGAAAATCAAAATAAAATAATGACAATTTTGAAAAAATAGATGGATGGCTACAAGACTCATACGAAGGGAGGATCCACTTCCCACTTATTTTTTTTATTAATTCAAATTTTAGAATTTATTTAAATAACATAATGCATGACCCATCAGCTTATAACTCCCACACATGCATTGCTTGAAAATAATCCAATCATCAAATGATTGGCATCATTTTTGCATCAAAAATATATATCAAAATTGTTAATTTTGGGGGTAGATTGTTCTTTATTGTAGATAATTGCATTTTTAAAAAATTTCAACAAATTACACTTTACGCTCACCACATATCATCATAATAGAGAGAACAATAACATCAACAATGCAATGAGACAATAAGGATCATCAGAAGAAAAAAATACACAATAAAGACACTAGGATTTTGGTTAGAGACAAGGGCAAAACCTCAAAACCCCACAAGGGGGGACCTAAAAATCAATTCTTATTCTTCTTATATGTTCATCAAATGTTCAACTGATATACAAGATACAATAATAATGAGACACAAGTCTTTCAATGTCAAACACATTGGGCTTCCTAGGGCTAACCCTGGATCATACATGATCCTCATAAGGTGGTAGTTGGCAAGTCTATCAAGGCATCCCCCATAAGATTCTTGATAGGGTTGCCTCCATATCACTAAAGGTAGCATATATCTCTGTCACGATCTTATCATTGTCATCACAATTATAAGTATCACTACCATACTGACATACATCTCTATCACAAGAACATGCCATACATCATTATAAATGGATTGCCATACAAGGTCTTTGCCACACATCTCAGTGATAAGGACATTGTCATATATCATAGTCAAGAATCAATGTCATACCGCAATACATCTTCATCACAAGGACATGCCATACATCATTGTCATAAAGGAACAAGTAGGAACAAGTATCTTTTCCATTGTAACACGAGACATACATCACATATATCCCTGCCATATATCATACCAATCATACATCATAGATATCCCTGCCATATTTCATATCAATCACTGTCTAGGGAACAAGTATCACTTCTTAAAAAATCATTGTCATAATCACTGCTTTAACATCATTGTTATAAATAAGAGCAAAAATAATTGTCATTCATTACTGAACGAGAATATTAGGACACTACTGACAATCCATACGTCAGACTTAAGATGTCACTATCATATAAGCACATACATTACTATCATACAACATTGTCATAAGCATAATTGTTTCATAGAAGATAGTTGCCCACACATGGTAATATCTCTGCTTAATTGTCCATTTAACTAGGGCTTTCTATAATAGCCCAACACTATTGAACACAAATTGTCCAAAACTACCCTCTTAATTGTCACACGTTTTCTCCTTGTTGATAGTACTAGGGCACAAATAAGCAGTCGTCAAATACCCTTATGAAATCCCTCCAACCTTAGCAATTCACCAACATAAGAATACAAAACATACCTGCTCTAAAACTTCAACACAACTCAAAATAAACCATGGTTATGGGCACCACCATTAGAGAAGTTTTGAGGTATAAAATGGGCCTCAAAACAAAATTGTACAACCAAAATAAACTTTATAAGAACCAATAGGATTCAAGATGATGATGTTAACCATGGGTGGTTATTCACCATTTTTGGAGTAAAAAAATAAAAAATTACTTTTTCAACTCGTATTTTCAAATTATCGCCCTATAGTTTTACTCAAATTTTGAGTGTGAGCACTCATTGGATGCAAAATTTAACTCCTCATCCAAGGATTACCTAGGTTGCATACTTTTGATGGACCCCATTACATGAAAAATGAGAAATACATGAAAACATGTGATTACATTCACGTTTTTTCGTGTATTTCTCATTTTTCATGTAGTAGGGTCCATCTAAAGTATTCACCATGGGTACTCCTTAAATGAAGAATTAATTTCCACATCCAATGAGCACTCACACTCGAAATTTGAGTAAAACCGTAGGGAGATAAGTTGAAAATACGAGTTGAAAAAGCAGTTTTTTCTTTTTTCCCCTCTAAAATTTGATGATGTAATCTAATCTTATTTTATTATTTCCACTATTGTTTAATAATATTCCTTATGAGGTTCATTTTAGACCTCAAATTTTCTCTAATGTAGCATGAAATTTCAACCTACGTTTTAGACCCCTGCGGCTAGGGTTACCTTAAGAGTATATCAATCCCTTTTTCGTTGTGTTAACCTTACTTACAACCATGAAATTCATGCATTGTACCATAAGATGAATAAGGTTTCTCTTGGATATCAACCCTAGTTTCTTGCAATAAATTTAGGCTTAGCTGTGACAGAGACATCACAAAAAGCATACAAACAAAACAATGCCCAAAAATGTCCAAGTCCAACCCTCCTTGAAAACAACATGCCCAAAACATAGAGAAATGGGTCACTCATCCTTCTCCACCTCAAATTTTGTTTTGTAGGTCTCGATTGCCTTAGATAAGATGCCATAGATGTTCAAAGTCTTCCATTAATGAATTCTGAGATGAATTGAGAAATGGTGGAGGATAGGACCAATTTATAGTTGTTTCATCATATGAAGGGACACGACCTTTGGGGCAAGCTGAATTGAAATATTATAAGGTCAACTTATGGAAAAACCCATTTAATTTAAACTTAATTATATTTAAATATATTTACCAAATACCTTGATGATTGCTTGCCCAAATAAGTTTGTCATATCAAAGAAGACTGCCGTGAACACATTAATAATAAAAATTTCCCTTTAACTAATTTGAATTCTTCCTTGGGGAAAGATGATTTCTTCTTTGGGTAAATTGGATTCTCCCTGGGGCAAGATAATTTCTTCACGGGTTTATTGGATTCTCCTTGGGGAAATTCATCCCAAATTTTCCCCCAATTTCAACACTCCCTCTCATCCAGGGGGGGATTTCTAGCTGCACCATGTGTCTCATCTCAGATGTTCATCTCATCTCATCTCCTCTCATAGAAGAAGAATAATCCACAATCAATGGTAGGGAAAATTGATTTACCACAACCAATTCCATGGTAGTCATAAATGACCTTGGTAACGATCACACACACCCTACTGGTCTCCAGGTCAAGCTCCATGATCTCATCTTAGCTGAAAAATGATGACTCAATCCAAGGAACAAGAATAATGGTCCACATGACAATAGGGGAGATAAATATAACACAACCAAGTTTGTGGCAGTTATAAATGATCTTGGTAGAGATAATCCAAATCTTATGTCCACTAACTGACGCTTTCCCAAATTTATCCTCATAGATCAAGTGGTAGAACACTTGCATCCAATACTTAGTGGAGATTAATTTAACATAACCAAGTCCATGGTAGGCATGTCCGCCATTAGGCAAACATGACACACACTTAAGTCCCCTTACCTACTGGAAAAATGAGTGGAAATCCCATCAAGCCTAACCACCTAAGCGTGGCCCTTGGTCAATAATGACACGTAGGTGACTTGTGGGGAGGATACATGTTGATCCATGTATTGAGCCAAGTCCATGGATTTAAGGAGTACCCTCACACCCAGGAGCTCTCTTGCTCTTCTCCCCTCACTAAATCCATGGATTTTCAAAAGACTGGGATCTTGAGCATAGATTAGTGTTCTCGATCAATAGTGGAGAGCCTCGTTGTACATCCCCCTTCACCAAGTCCATGGCTACTCATAAAGACGGGGGATGAGATATGCTTAGTGTAAGGATACATTCTCCTCCACTCCAAGATGCTCTCAAAAGAATATAAAATTTTAATGACTTGGTGAGAATGTCTACAACCTCCTCATTTGTTGAAGCCTCGTTGCTTCAACTCTGCAACAAATCACGGTTGGGGCCTCACTACTCCCTTTGTACTAGAGCCTCAATGCTCCATCAATGGTACCATGTTTGAAAATCATGTGGATATCTTGTGAAGTTACACTTCTCACCAACATGATCAACCACCGCTGAATGTAGTGCAATAGAATTTTCCTACCTACTCATCTAGGAAATCAAAGCAAGACCCATACTGAAGCAACACCTCAATGCATCCTTCCTATTTATAACACTCCTGGTTCACTTGGCATAGGCATATCTCTTCAGTCACAACAATGTCTTAAATCATATAGTTATCTCAATACCAACATTGCAACATCCCATTATACATGTCTAGGCTCTATTTGTCTCAGGGAATACGCTACAAAACAAGGATCCATCTGGCTGCCTGCTCATCGTGGGATCCACCAAATTTGAATCTGAAAAGGGTTCTCTTAACTACTTCAGTGTAATTCATCATGCCAAGTCTATGACAACATACTTACATTGACAAGGAAATTCTCATCATCTCTCTATTGCACTTCTAATTAAGAAGTGGATCACCTTGGGCTCAAACGTCAACTCCCTCTAGAACTAAATGTTGAGATGACCTGATCTTGTTAGAAATAAATTATTAGCATATATAATCAAATATCAAATACATACCTTCAACCTTGAAAAGAGGTTAGTTTCCGCATCAGATGTTCATTAATGCAAACATACCAAACACATGGGACTAGCTTGAGTCCATATGGGGATTTCTTTAATATGCAATCACGAGTCTCCTTCTCATGTGCCTTAAATCCCTAGGGTAGATACAAGTATGCTTCTTCCTTAAGTACATCACAAAGTGATCTAACTTAACATAGATTTGATAATAGAGCATATGGAAACAAGTGTTAGTATCTCATCATAGTCCTCTCCCTCTAAGAGCATATTCATAGAAGGATCTGACACTGCAACATATTTTTCATCTAGAATGGTCCTTACATGAAGGAAATATTTCTCCCAACATCTCATCCCACTATTGCATCCAATCTCACAATATACTCCCTCTGAACATGAAGTATATTTAGTTATAATCATTAACCTGGGAGATTGAATTCCCTCCTTCAAGGTCTGAGCTCTTGTTCATTTTCAAGTGCCACTCTAATCATGGGATGGATTTGCATCCTCATCAATCTCGATATCGAGGACCAAGTCCTTACATCCATCTGATGTACCTATTGACCCCAAAACATGAGCAGGAGAAATAATAACAAAGTAGATAAACATAATGAAAGTGTACCCAATGATGAGGCATGATTGTCTTTCTTCTTTAAGTATGAGAGTGGTTTCTTCATTTTCCTGCACCAAATTCCTCTTGGACCTAACTCTTCCTGCTTTTCTCTACATCTTGAACACACCCTCATCCAAGAAGTTAGGGAAATAATCATTTGGTTAGCTAATTAATCATGCAAGAAAAATAAATAATAGTCTACGAATAAGAATCAATTAAGCAATAACAATGTCACAAAGAAGTAACATAAGTTTTGATGGTACTTATCTTTAATGGGGATTTTAGGAATCTCTCAGCTCCCTCTTGATCTTG
Organism: Pinus taeda; assembly: GCA_000404065.3. Classification (NCBI taxonomy): domain Eukaryota; kingdom Viridiplantae; phylum Streptophyta; class Pinopsida; order Pinales; family Pinaceae; genus Pinus; species Pinus taeda. The sequence goes on from APFE030519301.1 coordinate 131,564, forward strand.
CCTTCATGAGTCACCATTTTCCATCAACCATATGTCAATTTCGACTTCAGAAGAAATGCATCCACCTGAGCACCACCTATATTCTCATTCCAAATACTTCTAAGCCCGACTATCAATGTATAAGATGACCACATGATTTGCCTCATACCATCTCCTATTAGAAGACCAAACCATTTAGGGTTATGTTGATGGTGTTGGACCTGCCAACATTCAAGGGATCTCCCTGATGTGAAGTCCCAACTATACGTCACACCGTTTGGTGTAGGAGTCCCATCTGGTATAAATGCTCGATTGCTGAATTCTTAAAGGTTTGCCTTTGCTCTAACTGTCAACAAGAGAGAGGGATGCAATGGTATCTTTTAAAAGAAAGAAGGTGTGCCTGGTAAGTGTTCAGTTTCAACTGTGTCGAGGTTCTTCTACTGCAAAGGGGGTGGGGGGAGAAAAGTAAGCTTTTAAGTGAGAGGTAATAGTACTACCCAAGAAGAGACACACATGAACCAAAAGGGTATGTCTAACATCCAGCGGAATAGTCCATAGTGGATGTGATGGTCGTTACAACCAACAAATAAAGAAATATTTATCTAAAATTATATGGAATATTCCACAAGGATGGGACAACAATAACAACCATTACAACACATGCTCAATAAGATAAGTACTAAAATAACTGAAATAGTTCAACTATCTTAGCACATGTGAAAGCAAACATGAAATACAGACATCCGCAAAATAGTCTTACAAACATTCATAGTCCATACATGAAGAACAAGCTGGCCTTGAAGGCTTATGTTATTAAGTAAAAGTTCCAAGTCACGTGTTTACAATGTACATCACTAGCCCTAGTAGTAGAGCATTGGAGCCACTCCTTGCTCCTCAAAGAACTAGTTGATCTCTCTAATGCCTTGCGGGAGGAACCAAGGTGAAAAGTCCTTTGCTTATACAATGACGGAGTATATATAGCCAAGGATGATTGTTTGACTACCCTCATGACCATTTGACTTCCTATGACTTTTTAAATTACATGTCTCTTTACATTCCATGTTTGTCCTTTGGACTTCCACTTTACAATATATTTAAATACAGTATACATGATCCACAATAGTGATGTGGCATATGACCACTCATGACATGACACAAAATTGCTGACATGGACTATTTGATGATGTTGGATGTCTTCTTGAAGATGCTTTCTCTTCACCTCAGCATGGCTTGGTGTTGCAAAATCTTCAACGATATTCAGTCTTGAATAGTGGTCGCAAACTTGTGTACCTTCACTTTCTCTTGATTGATCAACTTTTCTGTTCAACTACAAGAGAGTCTTTAGGCATCCTTCCCTCCTTCTTCTCCTTCTCCATCATCTTGCCATGACATGATAGGGTACCTGTTCATGCAATTCACTCATGATGAGACGCCATTAATCCAAAAACCACCTAGCCTAAGATGATGCATTATGATCCACTGACTAAGCTCGGGACAAGTGACAGGCTGGGAAGAGGGACTCAGTGAGTGCGCAATGCGCAGTTCTAGCAATTAGGGGGAAGAGCTCGAGCTCTAAGAATGTGCAGTGTGTAGCTCAAGGAGGCCTAAAGGACAAGACTGTGCAATTTCTGGAGCCAGTGGGGTAAGGATAAGGGAATGGATAGTGGGATAGACAACTGGGTAGTTTTGGGAGTCAAGGGAGGTTGGTCTTCTGCGCATTTCAAGCACTCAGGGGAAGAGCTTGAGGCTTGAAGATGCGAAGTGCACAGTTCAAGCTGAGTTGGAGGAGATAACTGCGTAATTTTGGAGGTTAAGGCTGGGGCTTGGGCATAAGAACTGTGTAGTGCGTAGCCTTGGGAGACAAGAACTGCACATTGCGCAATGCCAAGCAGCAAGGTCACAACTTAGAGGGATGAGACTGCATAGTGCGTAGTTCAAAAAGGGTCTGGTGAAGTCAAGTTGCTTGGTCGAGAAGTTTTTTGAAAATGGCTAAGTGTGGGATAGGTGATGTACTATGATGAACCTTGACTATGATCACACACTTAGCATACTTTTACGACATGACAACATAGATCATCCAAACACATGAGCAAATCATTTCCCTCTATGTGACTGCTTTACAACAAGATACAACAAGTGCAACACTTAAGATAAAATTTGGGATGACCGTGACAACACTTGTGCAATAGTGATCAAGACTTTGTATATAGGTGCGGCAAATGTTTACATACGTATAACAACTCATATACACAAAAAGGGACTTTTGAAACCATTAGAATAGGCTTGCAAACATTTCACGACAACCAAACATGCCAAAAGACAACAGTTAATCTAGCATGCAAAAGGGAACAAAACACTGCAAGAGAGATAATGAAATAAGCTCTATTGTTTGTGATAATAATGTGCAAGAGCAAGGAAGGCTCCAAAATTGAGTGTAAGCCAAAATTTTGGAGGGTGTTGTAGAAACTACAACACTTGGCGACACACTAGTTGAACTCCAACTTCTCTATCCTGGTTAACTTCTTCTGTGTAGGGCCTCAGTTCTTCAAGGAGTATTGATTCATCATGCAAATTACTTTGGTCTTCCCACTTACTTCACGAATGGAAATGGTCCCCCCTTATACCTTCTCGATTGAACACCACATAAGTTTCAACATAATCACAATGTTTCGAGTCGGGAAGGGTAGTGTAGCTCGCGAGCTTAAGGTTTTTAGAGTATGATTTTTCATCTCTGGTGTTGTTCCGCTGCTAGCAGCCTGGATAGTACCCCGACGGAGTCATGCAGGAACACAAGCATTACTCCACTGCCAATGAGCCTAGACAGTACCCCGGTGGAGTTGCTTGTTTCACCTCTCTACGTAGGAAGCCTTTCTCTACTTTCACCTTTATATATTTATTTTAAAGAGAATTGTCCATTGACACTTATTTATTTTCGGGTGGAAGAGGGATCCCGACTTATTGAGACATGAGAGGTTGTTCCTTCAGAGAAGCATATAAAGACATTTGATTTAGGTTTTCCCCCTTCTCAGTTTCTACTATTTGGATAATATTGAAGACACCAAAACATAAAGTTCAAGTGTAGGCATGAGGTTTCCGGACTAGACATGGGTTCAAGGTTGGATCAAAACTCTCCTTATGGACGGATCGTATTTTTTGTCAGAATTTCATCGAAAAAAAGATGTAACCAACACAAGGAATATGGATAGAAAGTTAGCCAGTGTCACAAGACTCTTTATAGTTCGGCCACACACATACTTGGAAGCCACAACATGTTCATGCACAATACTTATTCACATATACAACAACAACAAAATGTAGGGCACAACCCCAGATCTTCATTGAAAATATTGTTTTAAGTCTTGGCCATTGACAGGGAAAGAGTCAATCTTCCCATGAAATGACTGAAGATGATAAGTGTGCTGGCCAAGATTTTCGTGCACTGTGAATGGCCCAATCCATAGGGACTGAAACTTAATGTGTTTGCCTTTGTCCTCATGGGATTTATCCCTCTTTAAGACTAAGACACCCACACTGAAACCGTTTTTCCCTGTAGAATTATTGTCGAAACACTTATTGATACGATTATGGTGAAGTGAATTTTTTTCTTTTTCTTTCAGCCTTTCTTCTTGTAGCTTATGAAGGGTGTCACGTTGTACTAATAGACATGGTTTGCCTTGGGATTCTTGTGAGAATTGGAGCATAGGCAAGTAGATGTTGGGTGGGAGGATGGATTCTTTTCTGTACACTAAGAAGTAAGGGGAGGTGTTCAGGGAAGGTTTCGACCTGACTCGGTCAGCCCATAAGGCAATTACCAAAGCAGAGTTCCAGTTTCACCGCTAAGGGAATATGGTCTTTTCGATAATGAAAATCATGTTCTTATTCATGGATTCAACAAGACCATTCCCCTGCGGATAATAATTAGTTGAATGTTTCAATATAATACCATTTTCCAATGAAAAATCATAGAGTCTTAGTGATAAGAAGTATTTTGCATTGTCTAAAACAAGTGAAGTAGGAATTCTGAACTTGGATATGATGTTCTGCTGCAGAAAGCTAATGAGTTCCTGATCATTCATCTGTTTGAGCGGAATTGCTTCTATCCATCGCTTGAAGGAATTTTTGGTAGTTAGGATGTAGCAGTGCTGCTTTGATAAATGTTTGAAATTTTCCTCAATAATGTCCAAGTCCCACTGTTGAAAAGGTTCTTCCATTGCAATGGGTTGCAGTGGGGCGACTGACTTCTTGTTTCTACTGGCACACCTTTGACAGACCGAACACTTGCGGGTGTAAGCATGAGCATATTTGAATAATGTAGGCCAATAAAAGTTGTCCAACATAACCTTATGTGCTGTTGTGTTGCCTGCGAAGTGTCCCTAGACTGGTCCGTTGCGGAGATCATGTAATACCTTTTCTAAATTATGTACTTCCAAAAACCTGAGCAATACTTTGTTGTGGTATATTCTAAACAACACCCCATGCACCAACTAATAGGATAATTCTTTAAGTTTGAGTGCCCTCTTCTGTCGTGCCGAAAAGTGGGAGGGCACTATATCATGATCAAGGTATTTCCGCACATTTGTGTACCAAGAGTTTGTGCTAGTAGTGGGGGAGGCTTGCTCAACGTTGTACATCTCAATTTCTTGCTCCCATCTTGAAAGATCTTCTTCTTCTTCCCTTGTGTTTACTGCTTCTGCCGTTAGGCGACAAATACCATGGTCCTTTATTATGTGAACAAGCTTGATTTTTAGATCGTATTATTGTAACTCAATCATCCAGCTCACTCCCCTTTTACCTACTCTGAGCAGAAGGATGAAAGTACCACCTCACTCTGAGTAGAAGGATGAAAGTACGACCTCACTGTTTTCAGCCTCACCCACTTGGAATTCGTTCTGGGATGCTATCAAGGAGTAGTACTACCCTGTCAGGAGCTATGAGGATAAATGCATAAAGTGGACAACATTGCGGCAGGGAAGGGACCAAGATTTGCCAGAGTTAACCAATGTTTTTCATACCCTTCACACGAAGTTGGGTATCAAGGATTCTGAGAAATATTTGGTACTCAAGTACCGCGGCTGCATACAAAGGCACATCTAGGATGAGATGGAGTTCCTAGACATATCCTTGCTCGGCATGGTGTATCGATATGCTATCAAGATCTAGCAGAAGTTTAAAAAGAAGAAGCAAGAATTTGGATCTGCGAATTCGAAGCAAGGGAAAGGTGCCCTCAAACCACAAAACAATAAGGTTTCTCGGGCTACAATAAGGTTTTAGTTCACCTAGATGATCAAGATAAAACAACTTTCACTATTCCGTGGGATACCTTCATGTACGTGAAGATGCCTTTTGGGTTAATTAATGTTGGAGCTACATTTCAAAGAGAAATGGATATTAGCTTTGCTGATGAAATTGGCAGGTTTATTGTGATCTATCTAGATGACATTACTGTTTATTCCAAGACTGATGAAGAACATTTGTTACATCTGAGGAGAGTATTTAAGAAATGCAGAAGGTTTGGAATTTCGCTAAATCCTAAGAAAACACTTTTTGGCCTTGAAGAGGGAAAGCTTTTAGGTCATATCATCTCTAAGGAAGGTATTAGAATTGACCCCAAAAGGATTGAAGCCATTTTGAAAATCAACCATCCTATAAACATTAAGGAACTTCAATCATTTGTTGGCAGGATAAACTTCCTAAGGAGATTCATCCCCAACCTTGTAAAACTCCTCAAAAAAATAACAAATATGCTGAAAAGAGATTGAAAATAAGATGGAACATTGAAGCTATGCAATCATTTGATCAAGTTAAACAAGCATTGACAAAATCAGCAGTCCTAATCAATCCAGATTTCACCAAGGATTTTATAATCTTTTCATTTGCATCTAAAAACATTGTTACATCTATTCTTTTACAGAAAAACAATGATGGATTTGAACAACTCATTGGTTTCTTTAGCAAGGCTTTAAAGGATTCTGCATTGAAATATAACATAATGGAAAAACAAGCCTTTGCTTGAATAAAAGCAATCAAAGATTTCCGGGTGTATATCCTCCATTATGAGATAATTTCTTATGTACCATATGCTGTAGTCAAGGATATTTTAACCCAAAATGGACCAGATGGCAAAAGAGGCAAATGGATTGACATCATTCTTGAGTATGACATAGAAATCAAACCCACCAATCTTATCAAAGGCCAAGGATTAGCCAAATTGATGGCTGAGTCTAACTTTAATGCATTGGATATCAACTTTGTAGTTGCATTAGATGATCAAGAGGAGAAGGTGACTCCACAATTAGATGAGGCTTTTATAACCTCACCATGGCATGCAAATCTCATTTTTGTTTTATTCAATTTAAATGCTCCTCCTGGTTTAACTAAGACAAAAGCTAGATTTCTAAAATTAAAAGCAGTGAAATTTTGCATCATAGATAATGTTTTATATTGGAAAGATGTTGATGGTATTTTACTAAATTGTTTATTGAAGGATGATGTAGAAAGAACCATGCAGGAATTCCATGAAGGTGATTGCGATGGACATCTATACTGAAAAACCATTGCTAACAAGATCCTTAGAGCTGGTTTCTACTAGCCTACCCTTTTCCTTGATGTCCATAAGAAAGTAACCTCTTGCCACAAATGCCAAATATTTGAGGGGAAAAGAAAAATAAGGCCTATGACTTTAAAACCCATATCTGTGCAAAGTCCTTTCCAACAATGGGGATTGGATTTTATTAGAGAAATACACCCACCATCCTCTCCCCAACACAAATGGATCATCATAGCTACTGATTACTTCACTAAGTGGATTGAGGCCACACCCTCCAGATTGGCTACTGATGTTGTTATTATCAAATTTCTGGAAATAAATATCTTGTCTATATTTGGCCATCCCAACAAGCTCATTATAGATAATGCTGCAGCTTTTAAATCCAAGAAAATGATAGATTTATGTAACAAGTATCATATTACTTTTGTACATTCAACTGCTTATTACCCACAGGGTAATGGGTTGGCTGAATCCTCAAATAAGATTCTGGTCAACATTATTATAAAGCTGCTAGAAGATAACAAAAAGTCATGGCACAACAAGTTAATAAATGCAATTTGGGCTGATAGACTCACAACAAAGAAATCAATTGGCATGTCACCATACCAATTAGTTTATGGGATGGATGTTGTTTTTCCATCTTCTTTAGGAGTTCCAATTATGAAGATAATTCAGGAATTGCAAGTTGAGCCTAATGGCATCCAAAGGATGATTAATTAGACTATTCAGTTGCTGCAATCCAGGGAAGAAGTCTACAATAAAACTCAAGCCATCCAGGAAAATATCAAAAAGATTTTTGATAGAAGAACTAAAGCTGATGATTTCAACTTGGGTGAAAGAGTTTTAAAATGGGATTCCAGAAGAGAGGAAAAAGGCAAGCATGGGAAATTTGAAAATCTATGGACATGACCTTATATCATTGATGCTTTCAGAGGACACAATGCATTTTTTCTCAAACACCCAAATGGAACAGAAATTCTTGTTGGACCTGTGAATGGAAGAATGCTGAAGCATTATTTCTGTTAGTAATAGAGGTTTCTCTTACATAAACTCATTTGAAATATCATTGTCTTTATTATTTTAATTGGGTAACCTATTGACAGAGGTTGAAGCCCGTAGAGAAGGCCCTAAGCTTTGATTGATATGTTACCATAATTAATCTAACAACAAAAGAAACTAGGTGTAGCTATTGTTGAAATGGAACACTCAAGGATACTGATCAAATGTTCTTGGCACCTCACATGGAGAGTACCATCCCCAACTGGAGAAACTGTTAGGGTCCTATAATTTATAAGATCTCAAGGTGATTGAGTATTTTATCTCAGAAATCTCATATTGTATGTTATCACTCCTCCAGATCTCCAAGGCTAAGGAAGAGTCCAATTGAGGTAACCACAAACCAATCTTTTGACTTGGTAGCTAGCCCTACCAAGCCAGAGAGGTATCTCTCCAAAGGATCACAGCCAAGAGGGCTGGATGGATTAGGGTTTTAGGCTAGATATAGTATCTCAGGGTTTGTTTGATTTGATTTGATTGGGGTAGTCACTGGATGAGTGAATTAGGTCAGAAAATGAACTAGGTCAAGGCAAAAGAGAATTAGAATTGCAGACATTTGATGGGGCAAGGTAGGAAAGTTACTTTAACACTTTGCAGTATAGTGATGAGATGGTTTAGACTAGTGAGGTGCTAAAAAGAGCATGAAGATCATGAATTATTTTTAAACTGAGGAAATGAAACATTCTATGATGATTTTCCCAAAACAGAGCATACAAGATGAATTCTTCTTATCACACCTTGAAAATAAAACATAATTGAAGTGAAATGGATCATGGAAGGTACAAAACATTCATACATATGAAACTGAAGAAGAAACAATGTAAAAATACCATGCCCCAGGAATCCCACAAAAATAGCTGTAACTCATCAAATGTATACCATGCCAAAGTTTGTAACACTAATACAATATCCAATGGAGTCCAACCTATAGAATGACCAAGAAAATACATAATATAGGCCTCAAACCAACTCATCCTAGCCTCAGGGGTTGAATCCATGAGAGGAGAAGCAATTACAACAAAAACTGAACTGATAGCTAGAGTGTAGGGTGGTCAAAGTGACTCATCCCTCACTTTTGGAAACTGATTCATTACATCATAAGAAGGTTTTCATCTAATGTATTTACCCTAGGTAAAAATAAAAACATAATTATTACATTTACATCCATCAATTACATGGGCAAAAACATGATTTTCTAAGTGAAACTATAAAAATTGAGAAAATTTGTAAAACCGAGAAACTCAGAAAATTTGTGTCAAAAGAGCAACGCCACTGTCCTAAGCGTAGCACCAACTTCATCTCCACTTTGGATGGGGTTCCCCATGTCCAAATTGATCCCAGGATAGCTCATTGGAAAGACTGTCATGTGTAGTTTCCAGATCTACCCTTAGTTTCCAAAATGGTTAAGTTTTGCCCTCCAAAAGTTGGTTCTCCCAAGACTAGTCAAAATCATAGCGCCAACCTCCAAAACAGGGCAAAAACATGATTTTTTGGGTTTTTTCGACCTTTTGACTGCCTAGTTGACCCCAAAAGACTTAGCAAAGTGGTTTTCAAGACTGTAATTGACCTTCTAAACCCAATGGTGATGGCCATTTTGCATTTGAAGGTCCCTATAAAAAGCAGGCGTTGCGCTTTTGGCAGTGTGACTGGTGCACAAATTGCCAAAAATGCACAAAACTTTGAAATTTCCCAAAATTTGGCTTGAGGAATGCTGGTGATGTGTGTCAAACCATGAGTGATGCCTCAACAATAATTTCAAGTTTATCTCCCTCCCTTTGCTTGGTTAGGGTTTCAATTTTCTCCTTTGCAGCTTTGAGTTTTGCCTTGGAAATCCTCTCTCTATAGGCATAGTGTTTTGCCATCTTCTTGTGAATTTAATTATCCCTTTTGACCTTGTCTAGGAGCTTTTCAAGGTGGATTTTTACCCTCTTGAGCCAATGCTCCCGGTTCTCATTAATCATCTTGGAAAACTCTTCATTTAGGGTAAGTTGACTGGCTAGCTCAACCTCTTTTTGTTTTTCTAGCTCCAATGCTCTTTTTAGGCCTCTAATCCTTGGCCTTCTCCTTGGAACTTGTTCCTTCATATATTCACCATATTCTCCATATGTTTCATCAAGTAAAGGCTTAGCCTTTTCAGCCTCCCTCTTTTCCTTGATGAGATGAATCTCCATGAGCTCTTGTTTGGTCTTATACTGCTTGTTCTCCTGCTCATAGTATGAAATGATGTATTTATCCCTCTGCAAGTTGACTTGGAGCTCTCCTATGAGTGCATTATTTTCTCTGATGAGAATTCTTGTGTTTTCACTATCATCATGCTAACTTAGGTCAACTAGGTCAAAATTCCGCTCTGTCTCATGGAGGTCCTCTTGCTGCTGCTAGATTTCAGCCTCTATCATCTTCCCCTTGCCCTTTTGCACCTATTTTGTCGATGAAGAAGGAAAGGTCCCTCCCACAATTTGTGGGGAAAACACCTACCTGTGGCCTCTTTGACAAGTATGTGCTAGTGTGCTCACATCTGTCCTCTTAGGCCTAATGAGCTCAACTCTACTGGGTGACCTTGCATGATCGTGAAATGGTGATGATGGTGGTGATAATGAGAGTGGATGATCAGATGGAGGAATAGAAGCAGTGGGTTGAGATGAAGGGGGTATGGCTTTAGCATGATTATCAGTGGGATGAGATGAATGAGGCATACCTTCAGCAAGTGGAGCTGGTGGAGCAGTGAAGATGTCATCGGCAATGAAATTGTCCCATGAAATATGCAATTGATCAAGGTGATGAAGGACAATGATTTTGATCAATGAGTGATGGAAAAGGTTGTCCCCTTGCTGGTCAAAAAGTATCTTTTGCACAATTGAGGCCATTTTATCTATGCTTCTGAACAGATAATATGGGATATTGAGGAATTTGACCCTTGTGAAATGCATAAGTAGTCTAATGTGATATGTATAGAGCCTAGAAAACCTACCTTCACAAGAGAAGTACTTCATGATGATTTTCATCAAGGGAGAATACTTATTTAGAAGGTAAGTGAAAGGGAACACCTTCCTCCTTTCATTCCTGTACAATTGTTTGATAAATGGTTCATAATATTGATCTTCCACATCCTTTGATTTAAACCACTTCTCACCCATATTTGGAATGCTTGTGGCAGCAGCAATGATAGCAATAGACAAAGTGAAAGTCACTCCTACTAGGGTTACTTGATTGTCTTTAAGGTGTGATGCAAAGAGTCTGGTCAAAACTAGGTGATTATGAACTCTTTCAATGAATTTGCAAAAGTCAAGGCAACCCACATACTGAAAACATGAGATTGCCATTGGTGAAGCCATAAGTTCTTTGATGCTAGTGGGCTCCAGCCTTAGGATTCTGCCTCCTTTGTGTGGCCTCCTCTGTTCTTTGTCTTCTTCTTCTTGTGTGTCCTCTTCCTCCATATAATCTCTGTCTTCCTCAATGATGTTTGCTCAAGAGTTTCTAGTGATAAGGTAGGTGAGAATGGGAGGTGGGAATAGGTCTAGGGAATGGGGATAAGACTACAAAATTTGGGGAGATGGGGAGGTGGGTTATGGAACTGTTGGAGGTGATGAGGAGTGAAAATATGAAGGGAGTTGGCAATGAGAATTAATTTACAAGTTTTAGGAAAGAGGCTACATAGGGAATTTTTTTAGAAACCTAGGTCTTAGGGTTTTGTAGGAAAAGTATTTAGGGACTAAGGAAAGATAGTGTAGGGTTTGGGATGGCTCAATAATGATGTAAGAATGGATTGCATGGGATGTAGGCATCAATTTTTAAGATAGGATTTAACTTAAGGTTTTGTCCCTCGCCTAGGTTCCAATTTGACTTAGGATTTCAAACACAATTAAACAATGTGATTTGGGAGAGAAAATGAGTGGAAGAGAGGGTTACTTACTTGATAGAGGAGGAAAACCCACTCTTGAGGAGCTTTGAGAGGAGTTGGAAGTGTATTTGGCACTTTGGAGGCTTGCTGGGCAAAAGCGCAGTGCCTAACCCAGAAGTGTAGCACCAGTGTTGAAAAACGCAATGCCCAGATCTCTAAGTGCAGTGCCAAGAAATTTTTCTCCTCTGAGCCTGCAAAACCAATTTTTTGAGCCAAAGGAGTGTGAGCTCGATCTTTGGGAGTGCAAATGGGTTTGCTTTTGATGTCTTGGTGGCTTTTATACTTGATGAAATTGATGTTTTGGGCCTTGGGACCCACTTTCTTTCCTTTGTCATTCAATTTACCTTTGGAAGCTATATCTTTACATTTGACCCTTTCTTGTACAATTTGGTCACTTGGTATACATTGGCATACTTTGACCTTTGACTTTTGGTCTTTTGGCATTTTGGAACTGAGTTGATAGCATGAGAAAAGTCACTTATTACATATAATGACATGAAATTACATAAATGTAAAAAATAGGATTACACCTCTGTTTTTATTTTTAAAATAAAATTACAAATTGGAATGAATTTCTTTCTTAAAATCCAAATTGGAATTTTAGCAACCAAGGTTACATGCTTATAAACCCTCATCTATCTGCAAAAGGGATTTTATTTGCTTCTTTTTCATACTTTGTTGGCCTTATGCAGTGAAATGGTGTTTTATTGTACCTTGGAAAACAAAACCTAGTGAACTAATGGGACCTTGAATGATTGGACATCACGTGGACTTGACTGACACAAAACATGATGAAATGAGCTTTTGTAGTCAATGTATGCTCAACAAGACACATGAAGGTGGGCCAACAAATTTTGATTTTTGAGAGGGGATGGGGTTTCAACTTGGGCTACCATCAGCAAGTAAATTTTTACATGATGACCTAGGTGGAATGATAAAAATTTCAACATGGGACACTAATATGATATAAAAGAGGAGTTTTGATCACTGATGGCAGTATACAAATACTGACTCTAACATTAGCCTTATTTGGGGATGGTGGCTCCATGGAGGTGCCAAGAACACCGTAGACCAAGTATCCTAACCATATGGGCTAATATGATAAAAAAAACTCAAACTAGAAAGCATGAGTAAATGTTGAAAACTCAAATAACTGAGACTGACTCAAGACTGACTTACTTGACTAAGGACTGAATACTGTAAATGGTAGAAAATCAGTGAAGCTCCATGGCCTTTCACTTCGGGCTCTGAACTCCAATGATCTTCTACTTCACACTTGCAGAAAATTTAAAATGTATGTACAATGAAACCAAGACAATTCAGAAAATAAAATTCTTCAAGAGCCTACCATTGATTGGTCCTCCTAAGCATGGTTCTCCATTCATCTCATCCAACAAGAAATCATTTTGTCCCCAGAAAGCTAAAATCTAATAAGGTCCTTTCCATAAGTTCTTAAATTTTCCATGCTTACCCTTTTCTTCGTTTCAGGCATCCCAGCAGAGCACCATATCTCTGACTTTGAAATCATCTTCCTTTGTTTTCTAGTCATAGATCCTCTTTATTCTCTCATGAAGCTTGGAGGTGTTCTGAAATGCCTAATCCTGTGTCTGCTCTAAGTGAATAATTTGATTGATCCGACACTCAATATCATTCTCTTCACTTCTTGCTTCTTGTAATAATTTCATGACTCAGACTGCTAAAGCTGTAGGAAAAACAATATCTACGCCATACACAATCTGAGAAGGAGAAATCCCAAGAGATTTCTTACTACTCACCTGATCTGCCCACAATGCATTGATCAACTTTTTGTGCCAATTCCTTTTGTTAGCCTCCAACAATTTCTTGATGATATTGATTAAGGATTTATTGGAGGACTCCGCCAAACCATTTCCTTGTGGATAATATGCTGTAGAATGTCCCAACTTTATGTTGTACTTGTCACAAAACTCAGTCATGTTTTTGGACTTGAATGCTACCGCATTGTCTGTGATAATCTTATTAGGACAATCAAAATGGGACAAGATATTAGTTTCTAAAAACTGAATGATAACTGAATCAGTTGCTTCCCTGGTTGGGATTTCTTCGTTCCACTTGGCAAAGTAGTCTGTAGCTGTCAATATCCACTTGTGTTGTGCGGATGATGATGAATTGATCTCACCTATAAAATCTAGACCCACTGCTAAAAAGGTGCATTAACTGATATTGGTTGTAGAGGCAAAGGAAGAAGCTTTCTTTTACCTTGGAAAACTTGACATTCATGACAAATCATTACTGCCTTGTAGATATCTGCAAGAAGTGTTGGCCAATAGTAACCTGCTCTCAGTACTTTGTTGGCTGTGGTCTTCTAGTACAAGTGGCCCCCACAATATCCTTTGTGGAAGTCACTTATTACTTCTTTGGACTCATTTTCGATCAAACAATTCAGCAACACACCTCCGGGACCTTTCCAATAAAGTGCACTATCCATGATACAATATTTGGAAGCTTTCACCTTTAATGACATGCTCTTAGCCTTATGCATGCTTGGAGGGGGGTTTAGATGCTGAAGCACATAAATAATATCAAAATATCATGGAGATGATAGAAATATTTCAGAAACTTGAATGAGATCCACTTCTTCTTGATTGTTGGATAATGCTGCCACAAGGTTGATGTCTAGAGCATGAAGGCTTGCCTCGGCCATGAATTTGGCTAAGCCTTGACCCTTGATCAACTTTGTAGGCTTGATCTCAATATCATATTCTAATAATGCTGCTATCCATCTACCTCCTCTACCTTCCAGGTCATTCTGCACAAGGACTTCTTTTACCACTACATAAGGTACATAAGCAAGAGTATGCAAATGTAAAATGTAAAATCTGAAATCTTTGATCGCCTTTACCAAAGCCAAGGCCTATTTCTCAATGATATTGTACTTAAGGGCTGCATCCCGGATGTTGTGACTGAAAAATGCTATTGGCATCTTGGTTTTATCCCTTTTTAGCATTAGTACCGTTGCCATGGTATACTCAGAAGCAAATGAAAATATAATAAAATCATCGGTGTAATCAGGACTAATCAAAACATGAGCAGTGGTTAAGGCAAGCTTCACCGCATGAAATGACTTGCGGGCTTCTTCGGACCATTTCACCTCATTATCCTTTTTCAATATATTGGTCATTTCTCTAAGATTTTCAGCTAAATTAGGAATAAATCTGCATAAGAAAGTCATCTTACCATTGAATACCTGGATTTCTTTCTTGCTGCGAGGGAAATCAATTTTCTGAATGGCTTCTACTCATGAAGGATCAATTTGGATGCTGTCTTTCGAAATGATATGGCTGAGAAGTTTGCCTTCCTCCATAGCAAAAAAACTTTTCTTTGGATTGAGAGAGATCTCAAACTTTATACACTTCTAAAAAATGACTCTTAAATGATGCAAATGTTTGTCATCTGAATGTGAAAGTACAGTTACATCATCTAAGTATACAACCAAGAAAAATCTTTTTGATCTGAAAATTCTATGTCTGTGGCACGCTGAAAAGTGGCCCCTGCATTTTTGAGACCAAATGGAATCTTTGCATATTTGAATGTGTCCCAAGGTGTGGTGAATGTTTTCTTGTCCTGATCATCTTCATGCACTAAAACTTGATTGTAACCGGAGTAGCCATCCAAAAGTGACAGCCGGGAAGCGCCCATAACTCTCTGAAGGATATGGTCCATTTTTGGAAGTGGGTTATTATCTTTTAGAGACACTTTGTTCAAGTTTCTGAAGTCTACGCAGAGCCTAATCTCCCCGATCTTCTTTCTCATCGGGACTAGATTTGATATCCAATCAGAAAATATGATAGGAACAATGATGTCTGCCTTGTAAAGTTTGTTAACTTCTTTCTCTATGGATGGAAACAACCTTGGGTTAATCCTCCTTAGCTTTTGTCTGACGAGTTTTTTATCAGGCTTAATTGGGATGGTATGCTGAATTATTTTCTTATCGTACTCCTTCCAATCTGCATAATCCCAAGTGAAAACATCAGAAAATTCAGATAATAGATGAATGCATTTCTCTTTTACCTCGGGAGACAATGTTTTGGACAACTTGATCATTTTTGGTTTGTCTGTTGTTCTCATGTTCACGTCTTCAACACCTGTCTTTGTAGGAACCAATGTAGGCTTCCTTGCTACATCATCTTGATCAAACAAGTCTTCCAAAGGTACAAGACCTTTCAGAATATTGTTATCTTTCAGCAGTAGTATATCAACTTGAGATGCCTCAATGACTTCAACATCTTCATCATAAAAGTCATCCATAGAACAATTTTCAAACTCTCCTTCACTCTGAAGAAAGTTATTCACCTATTTGTCATCCCAGAATAATTGCCAATATTGCAAGTTATCAAGAACAGAGGGTTGATGCTTCACTTGAATCTCGAATTTTTTGTTTGAAAAAATGGGAATTTTAAAATTACTTGCAACTGTAGCTAATGAATCTGCCATAAGAATTTGAATTCTTGGTACAACTGAAAGTGTATTGTTACACTAAAATTTGTCACCATGACTATCTACAGTTAGTATGTCTCCATCAATAGTCATATTATCCTCCTTGGCAAGCCTTATACCTCTGCTCTCCATGTCAAACTTCAAGAAAGAGAGAAAGTCATTAAAAAACATGTTT
>APFE030519301.1:163719-182473 GCA_000404065.3 Pinus taeda
GGTGCCTCGGTAGCAATCTATCGCCATCCGCATCTGGGACCCGGTGGCAAGGTGTAAAGCGGCTACGCCGCAGAGTCTGGTAACAGTGAAAGCAATCACCATAAGTTTAGGCCGGGATATGAACTTGATTTCTATCCCCTTCTCCTGGTTCTGATTGTTGCAACACTCTAGCCGGAGGCTAGCAAGGGATTGGCCACCCGGCCTAGTCCCGAATAGAGAAAGGTGCTCGCCCCTGTTAGGAAAACCAGTGAGAAAATATATGTCGGAGGCCTCTATCTTGAGCTGGTGGCCCCCGATGTAAAAACACTGACCTTGGACGTTCCATCTCTCGATCAGCCACTCTAAAAATGGCACCTGGGCCCTCATGCGAGGTATGACCCAATATTTAAAAAGACCGCATGCTCTTAACGCATCAATGGTAGGTTGGTGATTTAGCGCGGCCAAATCAACATCTTTGTTCTCTCTTTCACGCCAATCAAGCATGGTGGGCAATCTACACACCAAGAAAAATGTATTAGAAACCATGAAATTAAAAATTTATGGTTCAATTTGAAGGTTGGGGTTTTAAAATGCGCTTTGCGCAGGGTACGCACCCCGCCTTCAGAAACAGAGCGTGGGCACGCACCTGGTCTGAAGGTAGGTTGCGTACCCCGACCTTTTTCCCTTTAAGGAAAAAGTCGGGGTACGCAAGTTACCCATGGGACACCTGCGTACCCCGAGGAGCGCATCCCAAAACCCCAAAGCCCCCAAAAAATCAAACAAGGGCTAAAATTAAAATTCTAAATGGATGAAATTGAAGAGGGGGATGTTGTGGAATACCTGAAAGAGACAGCGCTCGATTCCAATGGTTGGATTCTCCGCAAAGTCCACGGGAAGTTTCTTGCCAAAAGCCCTTTCTCTCCCTCAACAGTAAAATGGTAAAAATGACATGGTAAAAAGTCTTTTTATAGGTTTTTTGGATGAATAAATACTAAATTTGTTTATTTTTCACCATGGAAGGACATTTTTCAATGTATTTTTGCCTATCTTAAACAGGTATGAGTAATATGTCATTTTTGTGCAGGACAAAGGGATTTTCAGGGAAACTTGTCATTTTTCACGAACCAAAACATCAGTCATCTTTTAAGCCCTTTTCTGACTCCTAAAATATGAAAAGATTGCCGAGCATTTCTTTTACACTCGTTAAAACAAAATTAAAAGACAGTCCCCGTATAGCCCTTTTCTGACCGTAAAAACAGGAAAAGATTGCCGGATTTTTGTCGTTTCAAATTCGATACTGGAAATAAAACGACGTGTCCTTGATCGCTTTTTACTTTTCAGGTCAAAGACACTAACTATGAAAATATCCTTGGTCGCAAGATCAAGCGGTTCTCCTAGGTATTATTTTATACTTTTTCGGGCTTAGGAGACACAAATTTACGGAAAAGTTCAATCTGGAGTCTTCTAAGTTTTTCAGACTCTCTAAATATGAAAAACGCCGAGTTTCTCCTATACTGGACTCGTTAAAATTTCACAGTAAAGGACCTGTTCTATAACAAACAGGAACGGACCACTCCTTCTTAGGGTTCGAATCAAAAACTAAGTTGGACTCATCCGAAGGATGAGCTTATAATCAAGCATATGTTATCCTCCTCAAGCTTGTAAAAAATAAAGAGGTACTTGCCAGGAATGGTGGGGGAAAAGAGAGAAGAATGAGCCTATTTGATATCCTTTTGTCTCAGAAAAACCTTACTACCACTCTTGAACACGACACTTTTCATTCACCTGGGTTGGGAAATCCTTTGCCTCACAGTTGATCAAACCTCATTGACATTCTTTAGCCGGGTTCCGGGGATTAACTTTGAGTCATTTGTCACCAAGCCATCTGTTGTGTCGTTATGTGTTCAAGAGGTCTGTAAACAAAACATTCAACTGCAAAATACCTATCATCCATTATATCATCCTTGAGTCAGTCCTTACAGCAACATTTCTTCAACTTGAACTATGATTTCGTGTTGTGGGCTTGCCTACGACGGGTCGCTTTCTATCGACATCAGCACATTATCTAGAGAGTTGACTTAGAAATCGTCAGTACCTTGAAGTCTGCATGCATCAATGGCAGGTTTCTCGCCTTCGACGTCAGTTTTCATCATTGACTTGCGATCGAAGGATTCCATGAAATGTTCGACATCGACTCATTCATTCAAATCTCATGGATTGTGCTGGGTACTTTGAGAACCATTGACATCACTGGTGGTCTCTCTCACGCTTGTTAACAGTTTACATCATTGACTGGTAATCAAGTGGTTTCTACCATGTTCGACATCGACTCATTTATTCACATGGCTAGAATCGTACCAATTCGGGAAGTAGAGATGAAGACCCTGGATCTAGTTTCCACCATCCAGGCTGCGGGGAGTTTTGTATTCATTATGTTGTAGACCAATTATAAACAGATGGCTGCGTCCATACTGTGTCTACACGAGTCTATGATTATGATGTATTATGAAATCATTCCTGTATCAGAGTATTAGTTAGTCTGTTAGTTAAAGTTTTTGATCTGAGTATGGGAATGCCTACCTCAACGATGATATAATCTTATACATGTATTTTGTGTTGAAAATTGCAGGTTCTAACCAGGCTCTCCACGAGATAATCCTTGAAATGATAAAGTACTTCACCCTTCCTAGATGTATAAAACCCTTATCTATTACAGGCTTCGCACTTTAGGGGGCAATCTGTTACACTGAAATTTGCCACCATGACTATCTGCAGTTAATATGGCTCCATCAATAGTCATATTATCCTCCTTGTCAAGCCTTATACCTCTTCTCTCCATGTCAAACTTCAAAAAAGAGAGAAAGTCATTAAAAATCATGTTTATCTCTGGTACGCAGGTTCTCTCTACCTTGCCTGCGTGTACGCATCCCAAACACACTGTACCTGCGTACTTGTATGCTCTATAAGCCAAAGGATGGGTGCGTACCCCTGTAAAGGTCAAAAGGCGCGAGTTTCATCTTTAAAAAGTTACTTGTGGTCACTTCTAGAGCCTTCTAGAAGAGTGTTTGACGTGTATTGAGCGCCTCCAGATGGTTCATGCATCCCTATGATAGAGGAACTTATCCCATCAAGAGAGGAGCTCCCCCATCCAAAAGAGGGAGTAGCCCATTGATGTTGGACCTGAATAACTTCCTCTAGAACACTATAAATACACGCATTGGGCCAGAGGAGGGGGAGGTTGAAAGCTGAACATTCCAAAGGGTAGATGCTGCTGGAATTAGGACTTCCTTGTAGAAGCTTGTGAGGAGAGATTACCATCCTTTCTTGTTTCATTTGGAAGTAGGTGAGCTTATCAAAGTAAAGGAAAACTCTTGCTGGACCCTGGGAGGAACTTGCACAACACCAAGGCTCAGGTTGTAATGGTTTCTTTTGTTTCCTATTAATACAAATAAGTCCATTCTTCTCAATAAATTGTTATTAATGAGTTGTTTCATATACTCCTTGGTCTGTATGTTGAATATGTTTTATTTTATGAGATATTCAGGTGATATGTAATCGTTTGATTGTTAGTGAATGCAGGTTTCGAAGTGAAGGAGGAGCTCATCCGGATCGACGAGGCTAGACTACTACAACAGCGTTGGACTACAGGTAGGATCTAAAACACTTGATTTCTTGTATGGTAAATGCATGTTTAGAGAAGGATTGCTCTTAATTGTCTTGTTTGTCACTAGAAAGTCTTAGGCTTCTAGGGAGGTTGGTTTTGTCCGCAAGATTAACTCTTTCCGTAATAGATTGCAGGACCTCCTTTGTGAGAACAAGCCTGCCAGCTAGATTTAAAGACCTACTAGACCATTTGCAGATTTTGTCCTTCAGTTTATTAGTCAAAGGCTCCCAAACTTCCTTACTCTAAGGTTTTTCACTGAGAGGTATTCCCAGATAATTGGAGGGGAGATGGTCTCTCTGAAAGCCGATAATTCTGGAGAAGTTTCTCTAAATGGCAATATTTGTATTGAAAAAAAAAACTTATATTTTAAGAGACTTACCTCTGTGCCAGCTGCCAAAGCAAAATCTTACATAATTTTTTTGTGAGCTTTGGCTTCTTTGACCGTTGGTATGCCCTGTAACATGGTGTCATCTACAAATTGCTGATGATTCAGCGAGTCTGCTTCCTGGGTGAGCTTGAGACCCTGGATTGTACCATCCCTTTTGGCAAAAGTGATCGCTTTACCTAATCCTTCCATCATAAGGATAAAGAGAAAGGGAGAAAGTGGATCTCCTTGCCTAAGACCTCTCGAGGGCCGAAAGGATTTGGAAGGAGAGCCATTGAGAAGGATAGAAAAGCTAGCAAATGTTACCAAAGCCATGACTCATCTTATCCAATTCTGGTCAAAGCCATATGCTATTAGAACTTCTTTGATGTATAACCAGCTTAGTTTATCATAAGCTTTTGCTAGGTCCAGTTGAATGATCATCCCTACTTGCTTATTATTCTTGAGAGAGTGCACTATTTCATGAGCTTGAATGATGTTATTGACTATTTGGCTTCCTTCCACATATCCAATTTGCTCCTCTGATACGAGAGTTGGTAGAAGGGGCTTGAGTCTGTTTGCAATAAATTGGAGATGATTTTGTATATTACATTACAGAGGTCTATGGGTCTGAATCGGTCTGGAGTCATTGCTTTATCCTGTTTAGGAATTAGGGCTATGAAGGAGGTATTTAGCGCTTTTAGGATTGTTTTTGAAATTCTTGAGTCCTCCACCACCTCTAGAATGTCCTGTTTGACTATTTCCTCGCTTGCCTTGAAGAAGACAATGTTGAAACTGTCTGGTCCAAGAGGTTTCCCATTGTACATCTCATTTATTACTTCTTATACCTCTTCTTCTGTCACTGGTCTGTTGAGATTATAATCATCTTCCTTGGTCACCAATTTTGGAATATGCTGCGTAAATCTTTTAATAGCTAGTGATCTGTTTAAGATCAGCTCCTCAGCTATATTTTAAAAATTTTGTACTATAATGGATTCCATATCTTTGTGATTTGATTATGAGCCAGATGTTCCACGGTTGATTTGTGAAAAAACCTTGTATTTCTTTCTCCTTCTTTAAGCCATTGCACTCTAGATTTCTGCTTCCAGAAGGTTTCTTCCTGCTGACATTTGGTGTCCCATTCCTGTTGGAGAGAGTCAGCTTGCAATTTCCTATCCTCATTGAAGCCTTCCTTGATAAGGATTTGGTTGATTTTCTGTAGCTTTTGTTCCACTTCTCTTTTGGCTTTAAAAATATTTCCAAACTCACTTTTGTTCCAATCTTTGAGTTTAACCTTAATGTGCTTGAGTCTCTGTTGCA
Organism: Pinus taeda; assembly: GCA_000404065.3. Classification (NCBI taxonomy): domain Eukaryota; kingdom Viridiplantae; phylum Streptophyta; class Pinopsida; order Pinales; family Pinaceae; genus Pinus; species Pinus taeda. The sequence continues at coordinate 169,047 of APFE030519301.1, forward strand.
TAATGGACATTTTTGTGCCTTTAACAGGTAAATCTTCCTTCCACCACTTATCAATGTTGGAGATGAAGTTAGGGTGAGTGAGCCAAACATTTTCAAACCTAAAAGGTTTGTTCCTTGGAGTGCCAATAAAAGGAGCTTCTAGCTGAATCGGCCAATGGTTCAACCCTCCAAAAGGAAGTATAAAAGCACTCAAGATAGGCCCAGAGAGGAAGAGGGTCTCCGAGATGAGGAATCTATCTAGTTTTGAGGCAACTTGGGAAGCTCCTCCCCTCTTATTGTTCCATGTGAAGGTTCCATTTGTTGTTTCTAAGTCTACTAGCCTGAAGTTGATGAGGAAGTTCTGGAAGGCAATAGAGTCTTTTCCCATTACTCTAGGTCCTCCCTTTTTTTCGTAAGAGATTTGATCAAGTTGAAATCTCCACCCAGAATCCAGGGTATTACTGGGTGTCTCTCCCTTAGCTCCTCAAGTGAGGTAAGAAGCTTGAGTTTATCTTCAGAATTTTGAGGACCATAGACATTTGTAACCATATAGATCTCCTTGTCACCCAAAGGTTGGATAACCATTGAAAGATAGTTACTGGATGCTTTTGCATCCAAAATGCCAAATTTCTAACGATTCCAAAGAGTAAGAATCCCTCCCGCTGTGTTATTGGCTTTGACTTCTAGGTACTCATATTTATTGAGCCATTTGTTATGTATCTCCCGGACTTTATCTATTGAACATTTTGTTTCCTGTATGAACACCATATCTGGGTTTTCTTCTTTTAATCTGTTGTTAAGATTCCTCTATTTCCTTTTAATTCCTAGATCCCTGATATTCCAGGTTGTGAGCTTCATAATGATGGGTTTTTGAATGAGTAACTGGTGAGATCTTTCATCTTACATGAGTTGATCATGGTCTTTCCACACTCTATTAGCAGCTCATTTGGTCTCTTTCTTCCTCTTTTCTTGCCTGGGTTTTTGGCCGAGTGTCCTGATATTTCCTCCATTGATTTGACCCCTCCATGGTCCTGGCTTTCATGGCTTCTTTTGATTCCTGAGGCTTTTGTCTAAGATCTCCAGAGGAAGAGTTTTTGTACTCTATCAAACTCCTCTTGTGGTAGGGAATCTATCACTTTATTGGTTCCCTGGTTTAGAAATTTCTCTAGATCAAGATTCTCCCTCTCAAGAATCTTATGTAGTTCTTGGTCCTCTGTCCCAACTTCACTAGGGGTCATCTCTTGGTCCCTGCTTAGTTCCATGTTGTTTGGTATGGTTTCCTGTTGTTCGCCATTTTCCTATATTATTTCCATGTTGTCCTCCTTTTCCTTCTCTATGGGATGGTTTTCCAAAGTAATGACCTTTTCAATGCTCCCCCCTTCTTCTTCTAAAATTTCAAAATTGTTGTGACTTGTTAGTTTGTTTTCACTTTGCTTTTCTGGTACTTTCTTCCTCCTCCTTTCCCTCTACCTCCCATCTTGGTGAAACCTTCAGGATCTTTATCTGTGTTGGTCCTCGAATTATCCTCCCTCTTGTTTTGTGGGCAATCTCTAAAAAGGTGTCCATGTTCATGACATTTTCGACATCTAAACGGGACATGTTCATAGTCCATCGCCTGTACCCATTCCTCATCATAAACTTCTATGACAACTTCATCTCGGAGAGCTCCCAATAGATCCATTTCCACACATATTCGAGCAAAGGATGTATATTTTCCTCGCATAATTGCCTTTGAGACCTTTAGAAAATGTCCTAATTTATTTCCTATAGCTTTCAAGGATTCAGGCAGCCAATAATCTAGAGGTAGGGAGTAAAGTCGTATCCATATCAAGACTGATGTGAACGTTTCTCGCTCCAGGACAAAGTTCATTACCCAGGGTTGCATATATAGTCCTGCAGCAGCATAGAAATAGGGTCCTCCTTCGAAAACTTTGTCTTTGTCCTCTAGGTTGTTGAAAACCACTGTGAAGAAACCCTTCGACCCTAGATGCAGAGTTATATCTCCCTTTGGTTTCCAGTTGTTTCTTATCCATATGTATAGATTCTTCTCTGTGGGCCATATACCCATAAACTTGCATATAATAGCATAATTCGCCATGTGATCTCTGTGCTCCTGCAGTGCAGGATCATTCAGAACCACCGGGGTTTGATGGTAGTCTTGGGCTTACAGGGTCTTGCTACAGATTTGTACGCATTTTTCTGATTGTTGTCCTCTGGTCTCTCCTCCCTTCTAACCGCCCCGTGAGATTCTTCTTGTTCATCAGCTTTGCTGCTTTCCGATTCTTTTGAGTCTGTTTTTTTCCCGACCTCCAAGGGTTTCCTGAAACCGTTCAAACATGTGTCCCTACTTCTATTCGAAACAACATTATTGTAGGAGGGAGTGGAACTCCCTCCTCCTGGCCCCTCCATTGTTATCAGCTCGTTTCTCCTATTGCTCCCTGCTCTAAACCCTAGCTCCCTCACAGTTTGTCTCGTACTTCAAGCCTCATTTAAAAGTGTCTTTTTAATATATATTTTTTTATAATTCTTCAAAACGCTTTTAATCCATTTTCCTATTATCTTTAATATTTCAAAAAATCCTTTGTATTATTTTTATATAATAATACTTATGGTTTTTTTTTCCTTTTGTACTTTAAAAACAATATTTAAATATTGTTTCAATTGACTTCTTTTAAATATCTTACTGTCCATTGTATTTTTTTTTTAATTTCATATAACTCTTTAAACTTTAATTCAACTTCACTCTAATGTAAACTCTTAATTGATATTTTCTCCTTATGTAACCTTTTATAATAATACCCGCTTTGTACTTATATAAATTTTCAATAGTTTTATGACTTGAACTTTTCTTTAAATACCCCTTTATAATATAATACTTCTCTTTATATATCTTTTATTTATAATAATTTTTTTTTCTTTTTGAAAAGTTACAACCCTAGTGAAACGTGGCTATTCACCTTTGACGTATATTATAAAATATATATTCACTTATGTACTTTTGACTCGATTAATGTTCTCCACGTAAAAAGTAAAACTTACCATTCATATAAAGAGATTTTGTATTCCTTTTGTTTTTCTTTTACTTTTAAAATACCATGGGCAATTACCATGGGTTGGTTTCTAAAACCTCTGTTAACGTTTTTCACATAAAAAGTGAAACTTACCATTCACATAAAGAGATTGTATTCCTTTTGCTTTTCGTTTACTTTTAAAATTCCATGGTTAATTACCATGGGTTGGTTTCTAAAACCTTCGTTAACGTTTTCCACGTAAAAGTAAAACTTACCATTCACATAAAGAGACTTTGCATTCCTTTTGTTTTTGTTTAATGGCCAAACCTTGAATGACGAAATGGAGAATCTCCAAGAGTGTTGTAGCAAAACGCTAAAATCACAACCATGACGACAACAAGGTTGACGATAGGTTGATGGCCAAAGGCCGGAATAGATGTAGCTCTGATACCAATGTAATGACCAAAAGTCATATATGCAACAGAAATATTTAAAATATTTCATAAACAAAGACATGCATCGTAGGATAGTAATTGTAATTGTATATTGAATAAAAGAATTGATGTAGGATGATTACAAATGAGAATGAGGGTCCTGTATATATATCCACGTAAGTACCCTTTCATAAACAAGCATGTGTCTAAGACATGTCTTTTCATTATTAACTAACTAACCATTAGTTAATTTACTTATTATTTACTATTATATTATTATTATTATTATTATTATTATTATTATTTATTATCTATTTTTTATTTATTTTTACATAATTTATGTTCATAACATATTCTAAATGGATACCATAAGCCCTTTTTTGAGAAAGGAAATGCATCATTTAAATCTTAATTGTATCGTAGCATGCACTAATAGTTTACAAGTTTTCACTAAATAATATATAAATGAGGCTCAAATTAACCTAAGAATCATGTGGGCACATTGTTTTACCCTAATATTAAAAAACAAAAATGGTTTGCAATGATTCGACCAATGGCATTGCAAGCGATGTGCATTTATTGTTTTCTAGTGTTTGTGAAAATTAGTTCCCCACACCAGCACACACACAAAAACCCCACAATAAACGTTGATGGCAACAAAAACGTCAACGTCAAAAATGTCAGAACGAGAACTTGAGCATGAGTGGCTGCAATTCATGCCCGCTAACACTATGTCAAGGGGAAAACAATGGACTGAAAAACAACAACAACAACAACAACAAACAACAAACAACAACAAAAAAAACAAAAAACAAAACAAAACAAAAAAACGTCGAACTCAAAAATGCTTCCGTCAATGAGATGGGAATAACGAGAGTTCAAGGGTAGTTAAACTTCAGCTAGGTATTGGAAGCCAAAATGGCACAACGTCCTTCAATGAAACATTATTCGAGCTAGAGCCACCAAAACCCTCACCAACACCAAACTAAAGAACAACTCACAACCTTGGAGGATTTAAAATGAGTAATGAAGTCAATCTCTTTTGTGTCACTTTCTTTATGGAATGTTTCTCTTTTGTTTTGGAATTTTACTTTTAAGGGTTTCATGGGTTTATGCCTTCTTATGTTTTTCATTCTTATTGGCTTTATTGGCATTTTACTTTTAAGATTTTCATGGGTTTATGTCTTCTTATGTTTTTCATCTTTAGAAGTTTCTCTCACCATTTTTAAGATTTACTAATGTCTCTCTATAGGTTTTTTTTTAATTTAATGGTTTACATGGTTATATTTGCAAGGTGACATGTTCAAATTTTTCATATTGTAATTCTAAGTATACCAGCATAGATCCATCTTAACCATGGATCTACCATGAGCCAAGAGGGATCAAATTTCTTTAGGTGCAAACTTATTTTAAAGTGCAAAGAAACAATGTGTAATTTTTTATTGTTTAAATTATATTTTTCATTGTTATAAAGATTACATAACATGTGCATTGTGTTATTTTATCATTGCACATTAAATTGGTTTTCTTGTTATTAATATATTTTTATTCATAACTCATATTAGATATTTTATTCTATACAACATCCAAGTATTTTCTTTTAAATTATATATATATATTATATATATATATATATATATATATATATATATATATATGAAATTGATATCAAGTGTTAATTATATTTTTTTTAAGTATAAGATTTAAAAATCTTAATAACATTTTTTAATTCTAATTACTTTACATGAAATTATATTAGGTCATATGGACAACTAATTAAATATGCATAACATATTTTTTTCTTTCTTATTATAGCTCACACTGCTTTTCTAATTAGAAAATATTTTATTTTTATTTTAAGACGAACTAACATACTTACACATCACCTTCACACTAAGTTGTAGAAATAACGAATTTTTGAGGTTTCTTTTAACAATATGTTAATATTATATGTGATTTAAGCAATCTCAAATAAATAAACCACTAAACATAATCATTTTTGCTAAGTTATCATTAAGATTATCTAATATTTATACCTATTTTCAATCACTCATTCATTATTCCACGAGAATTAAACCTTGATGGACATGACCTTGCAATTTGTCTTTATAGTTCAATATCGTGTCTATTATAACTCCAACTTGAAGTGTATTATTCGATTCATTAGTTGGGGCTTATACAAGTGGACGGTGTCTACATAATTCTTTCAGAGTATTTCTCTTTTAGATGATGGATGTATGTTGCACCCGAGCACATTGGATCTTCAAAAATTATAGCATGAATCAATCATGGAGACATGTCTAAAATAAATTAACTTTTATTTTGTTAGATAAAATTAATGAACATTTTGTTACCACCACAAAAAAAATTCGCAAGCATAAATATATTGGTGATCCTTTTAATCTTCCACATTTATCTCAAACACCCATACTATGAGTAAGACATAAAATTAGCCTACCATATTAACATTGGATTGACCTACTATCAAACCTATTACTACCCATAACAAACTAGCATAAAAAATAACCATGTAGTGTATGATTTAAAAAAAAAAAAACACAAGTTTACTGCTAACAATATAATAAGATTGCTACACCTAGCAATGGTGAAGAGGAAAATTGCCTATAAGAAGCCAATCATTTAAAAAAATAGAAAATAGTGGAAAATAACTTATATACACAAAAAAAAAAATATTGGAGATCCTTTAATAGGATCAAATATGAACAACGAGACAATTGGGATCAAAGATTGGAGATCCTTTTGTATCTTTTTTCGAATCACATTGTCAAGACAAAGGTCTACCTAAGAATTATCGCTCTAGCGTTCCTTCTCAAATGTACTATACAAAAAATGTCAATCCACTATAAGTCTTTGGTGACTCTCTCTTGGATATAAAATGGATGAATGGCATAAAAGGTTGCTACACGTAACAATGGTAAACAAGAAATTTGTCTATAACAAGCCAATCATTTAGAAAAAGAGAGAGAACAGTGGAAATTTTTTTATATACACAACAAACAAGTTTGAAGATCCTTTAATGGAGCCAAATAAGAACCATGAGACAAAGTTAGTGCTAGATGTATTTTGAATCTTTTTTATAATCACATTGTCAAGATGAAGGCCTGGGAATTGTGGCTCTAAAGTTACTTCTCAAATGCGCTTTAAAAAATGTCAAAACCAATATAAGCCTTTAGTGACTCTATCTTAAATATTAAATGGATGAATGACACAAATCAATTGCTAAAAAACTCTCTAAAGAATTTGGTGATCCATTAACATTACTTTCAAATTCATTTGAGACAAAAAAATTCACACGGTTTTAGAGAAAAAAGTGGGATAATATGTGTTTTATCAAAGGAGGCCCAACGATTAAATGAGAAAAACTTTGTGATGGAATAAAACAAGAATGGAGTGAAATTTATCTTTAAATTCAACATGTACTAGGAATCATTTGAGAGTGCTATGGAAACACAAGGGAGAACTAGGTCAAAATGCATGGAAATGAACGAATAAGTGTGTGTGACAGGAAGTGTCAGTGAGTTCCAAGTGTGTTAAGGAGGGAGTGGCAAGGTATGTTAGGTAGTGCTAAGCCATGCTAGAGGTCATGGTGGCATGCCAATAATGTGTTAGGTGCTAGGGTGCGCCAACGTGTGTCAAGGAGTGTTAGGGAGTGCTAAGGAAACATAAGGGAGCACTAGGTAAAAATGCATGGAAATGAACAAATAAGAGTGTGTGATAGGGAGTTTCAACAAATTATGGGTGTGTTAAGGAGGGAGTGACAAGGTATGATAGGTATTTCCAGGTAATTATAGAGTTATAGGGTGACATGCCAAGATGTGCCAAGTCCTAGGGTGTGTCAATGTGTGCTAGGGAGCGTTAGGGAGTGTCATGGAAACACAAGGGAGCACTAGGTCAAAATTATTAGAAATGAATGAATAAGAGTGTGTGATAGGGAGTGTCGGTGAGTTCCAGGTGTGTTAAGGAGGGAGTGCCAAGGCGTGCTAGGAAGTGCCAAAACATGTCAAGAAATGCAAGGGATGCTAACATGTGCCACATATTTCTAAGGGATTCTAAGATGTGTTGAGTGTTATGGCATTTCAAGATATAAACTATGTTGCTTAGTTGTGTTACAGTCACAGTTGGACGTGAGCCTTGTCTTGGTAACTTGTTAAGTGGGTTGACATGAGATTGGACATTAGTATTTTAAGATGAGTTATAGGAAATTATTAAGTGAATAAGGCATAGTCTATTTAGAGTAATTGTAACTTGGTCAAGTTGTTGTAGTCAAGGAAGGACTTGGTTGGGTTCCCAAGTTGCGAAAAAAAATAAGGGTAGTTGTGATGGAATGATAGCTAGGGAGTTTCAGGGCATGCAAAGGAATGAAAAGGTTCACTAACACATGTTGTATAGTGTAAATGAATGTCGAGGAGTGTTAGGGAGTGAAAGGGCATCACGTGGGAGAACAAGGACAAAATGCATGGAAATGAATGAATAAGAGTGTATGTCAGGGAGTGTTAGTGAATTCCAAGTGTGTCAAGGATGAAGTGTGTTAAGATAAATTCAGACTAGGATTTGCAAGAGGCAACAATACGATTGCAATAAGGGGTTGGACAAAGTAGTTTTAGATAAAGTGAGACTTTATGCTAGGCACAAAACTATTTCTCCAATGACTTGGTTAGGTTCCCAAGTCACAAAAAAGGTAAGGTTATCTATGAGGGCATGACAACTAGGGAGTCCCAAGGTGTGCTAGGGAATATGAGTAAGTGTTAACACAGCTAAACAACTCCATGGATGAATGTTAGGAATTCCAAGACATGTTGATTTCTAAGGCATGCAAAGATGTGTCAGGTCCCAACATATGCCAATGCATGTTAGGGAGTGTTAAGGAGTGTAAGGGAAACACAAGGGAACACTAGCTTCAAATGCATGGAAATTAATGAATAAGAGTGTGTGACAGGGAGTGTCAGCAAGTTCCACATGTGCTAAGGAGTGAGTGGCAAGGTGTGTTAGGTAGTGCCAATGAATGTTAGAGTGCCAAGGCGGCATGTCAAGATGTGATAGGTGTAAATGCGTTTCAAGGAAACATAAGGAAGCACTAGGTCAAAATGCATGAAAATTAATGAATAAGAGTGTGTGATAGGGAGTGTCAACGAGTTCCAGATGTGTTAAGGAGGGGGTGACAAGGTTATATGTTAGGCAATTTCAAGGCATGCTAGAGTGCTAGGGCATGTCAGAGAGTGCTAGGGTGTGCTAGGGAGTGCCAAATCATGCCAAGGAATGTATGGGATGCTAACACGTGCCACATAGTACCAAGGGATTCTAACATGTGTAATTTTTTATGGCATGTCAAGATGTAAACTATGTTGCTTAGTTATTTGATGGCCAAGGTTGGACGTGAGCCTTGTCTTCATAACTTATTAAGTGAGATGAGTTGAGATTCGACATGAGTAGCCTAAGATGAGTTATAGGAAGTTCTTAGGTTAAAACAGCATAGTCTAGTTGTAGTAACCATAACTTGGTCAAGTTGTTGTAATCGAGGCGAGACTTGGTTGGATTCCCAAGTCACAAAAAAAGTAAGGGTAGTTTGTAGGGCATAATAGTTGAGGACTGTCAGGGAATGCCAAGGAATGAAAAGACATGCTAACACATGCCAAACATTGTCAATGCAGGTTGAGGAGTGTTAGGGAGTGCCATGGCATCACAAGGGAGGATTAGTCAAAGTGCATGGAAATTAATGAATAAGAGTGTGTGGTAGGGAGTGTTAGTGAATTCCAGGTGTCTTATGGATAAAGTGCATTAGGACAAGTTCAGAATAGGACTAACAGTGGGCAAGCCTACAATTGTGATAATAGGCTGGATAAAGCAGTTTTAGACAAAGGGAGACTTTGGACTAGGCACAACAATGTTTTTCCAATGACTTGGCTGGTTTCCCAAGTCATGAAAAAAGTGAGGTTATATATGAGGGCATGACAACTAGGGAGTACCAAGGTGTGTCAGGGAATGCCATGAAGTTCCAACACATGCTAGATAGTTCCAATGAATTTAGGCATGCTAAGACATGTCAAGTGCTAAGGCATGCCAAGATGTGCCAAGTGTCAGGGTGTGGCGCCAACACATGTTAGGGAGTGTCAGGGAACACAAGGGAGCACTAGTTTCAAAATGCATGGAAATGAATGAATAAGAGTGTGTGATAGGGGTGTGAGAGAGTTCCAAGTGTGCTAAGGAGGGAGTAGCAAGGTATGCTAGGCAGTGTTATACATGCTAGAGTGCTAGGGAAGCATGCCAAGATGTTGCATGTACCAGGGTGTGCTAATGTGTGTAGTGTTAGGAAGTGTCAGGGAAACACAAGGAAGTACTAGGTAAAAATGCATGGAAATGAATGAATAAGAGTGTGTGACATGCAATGTTAGTGATTTCCAAGTGTGCTAAGAAGGGTGTGTGTCATTGTAACCACCATCATCTTTATCACCATTATCATCATAATCACAATTCATGTTATCGTCATAATCTTCATTATCATCATCGTCGTAATTATTGACATTGTCATCAGTTGTTCATAATTGTTAGTGTCATAGTAAATATCATCAATGCATATAATATGGTGTGTTGGAAAAGGGATGCAAAAGCGAACACAAAAATGGGGGAAAAATAGACATTAAATTGGATGAAAAGTGGATGCAACATAACTAGATGCAAAACAAGACGTAAAACTTGACACAAAAGTATATGAAAAAGAATTTGTAATAGTCAATGCAAACTTAGATGAAAAATAGGATACAAACGTGGATGCAAAAGTGGAAGCAAACATGGGTGAAATAGTAGGCATAAAACTTGGCACGAATTCTTGCAAAAGAAATGTGGATGCAACAATGAATGCAAAAAAAAGGGCACAAACTTGAATGCAAAAAGGAGGCAAACTTGGATGCAAAATAAAATGCAAAAAGGGATGTAAATGTGGACACAAACAAGGGTGCAACAATGGACACAAAATTAGATGCAAAAGTAGATGCAAAATGACATGCAAAAGCTAACGTAAAAGTGTATTCAAGAGGGGGATGCAAAAACATACACAATATTCAATGTAAACTTGAACACAAAAGAGGATGCAAATGTGCATGAAAAAGTGCAAGAAAAGGTGGGTTGCAATAGTAGGTGTTGGCACTATGGCTAAAGTGTTGTCCTTGATGGCAACCCATTCAGGTGATAGATCACAGTACTCCAAGTCAGCAACAGAGATTGATGATCAGCTATCAAATATTAAAGAAAATAAGGGGTACGCAGGTACACCTTACAGAAGGTGCGTACACGCAGGCCGGTGTTACATAAAGTGGCGTACATACCGCAGTTATCCCGTCAGGAGGTGCGTACCAATTCACTTACTTCAAGGCAGAGAAAAGCACACGTGGGGTTTCTTATGTTTAACTCTTGGTATTTAGCCGACGGAATTGTGTTATTATGGTTTTGGCCCGTGGTATTGATCCATGATTTGAGGAAGAGCTTGCCTATATAAAGCAAAGGAGATCATTTGGCTTGAGTATGGTTTTGGGTTGAACATCTTATGAGAGCTAGATCTGAAATACTATGATCTCTTGGAGTAATATCTAGATCTAAATAAGGCGAATCTACTGATGGGTTGATATCACTTCGGCGCATGATCAGATCTGTAGATCTGACAGTCTGGGTTATTCTTGAAATCTTGAAATTATCTATACCCGCAGGCACGCAAGTGCAGTGAAATAAAAGCGCGGAGATACGCAGGCGCAGAAGCGCTGCAGGTGTGGAGGTACGCGGCGCCACAGAAGGCGCAGCTGCGGAGGTACGCGGCACCACAGAAGGCGCAGCTGCAGAGGTACGCGACGCCACAGAAGGCGCAGCTGCGGAGGTGCACGGCGCCACAGAAGGCGCAGCTGCGGGGGTGTGCGGCACCACAGAAGGCACAGCTGCGGAGGTACGCGGCGCCACAGAAGGCGCAGCTGCGGAGGTGCGCGACACCACAGAAGGCGCAGCTGCGGAGGTGCGCGGCGCCACAGAAGGCACAGGTGCGGAGGTGCGCGGCGCCACAGAAGGCGCAGGTGCGGAGGTCAGTGGCGCCACAGAAGAATAGTGCGTACTTGTACGCAGGCATTACATGGGTGAAGCTGCGTACTTCTCTTGAAATCAATTTAGCTGTCCATGTTTATCCTTGCTGTGTTTTGGGTGTTGAAGTGATGTCTGGTTTATGGTATTATGATCTGATAACAACAGTCTGAGAAGTGATTGATTATGTTCTTAATGACTCATCTTTATGTGATATGATGGACTAGATCTGATTGATGACTCTCATTGTATATGTATTGATCTAGTGATTGGGTGATTCAGAAGGTTGTTTGATTATGAGCTTCAATGTGGTTATTATTTCCAGTATGAAAATTGGATGAAATGTGGCCCTTTCAGATTATGTGTTGTGCTTCAGTGTATCCAGTCTGAAAATTGATAAAACGTGGTACCTGGAGGAGAGAAGATTGTAGGTCAGCACCTACGTACTAGTATCTAAGCTAGTACAAGAGCTAAAAGAAATCTTTGGAGCATTGTAGCAGGTAGCAGCCTGCGTACTAGTAAATGGATCGGCTAGTACAAGAGCAAAGGGGGTTGTAGCTCCCGTACTGGTATAAGGCTGCACCAGTACAAATATTGTAAAAAGGATTTTCTTATTAAGAAGAAGATTGAGATGACTTGCAGCAGGTGGTTTTCTCCCGCATTGGGTTTCCACCTTATATCATGGTGTTCATGTGTGTGTGCTCTTTATGTGTGATGATCTATTCTGCTTACTGTTAATAAGGTTAATAATGTTCTGATGCATTTACTGAAGATAAGCTAACTGAATCATAAGATTACTGCATGTACACTGGTTGCTTTTAACACAATCGCGTATATATGCGGATATCCTTAACTGAAGTGGCGTATATGAATCTAAGTATGAAAATGAAAAAGTTTTACTGATTTGATAATACTGATTCACCCCCCCCTCTCAGTATTATTTCCAACAGACAGTTTTCTTGGTGCTCGCGCTTCTAATTATTGTCTTACAGGAGGTTTGCTTGACTACAAGTTTAGCTGTAACCCTCATCTATTCTAAGGTCTGTTGTTTTCAAAATGTTTACTTAAGCTTGTTTTTGTTATTTGTTTCTAATAACCCTTTTATGGTGACCTTTACAGGTATGACCGAAAGCTCCCACACTAGGGTATTTGTCCTCGAATCTTTCAGTTCGGCTGAGGATAGTTGTACTTACATATGGGTTCTATATTTCTTGGTTTTTGTTCTTCCACCTCTGCATCAAGGCTTTCCATTACTGTGATAAGTTTAGATACATATATTTATAATGTGTCTCTAGTATTTTTAAAGGGTATTATTTCCATAATACAGAGTTCTAAAAGTTATTATATCTTTTGTTAGTGTCTTCGGATTTTCAATGTAATCTTGTTGCCTCAAGTGTTGAATCTGTAAGAGAACTTTTAAAGTTACACGAGCTATGGCTTCTACTCCAGGAATTTGATGACATTGTATAAATTTATTATTTTTGCAAGATCTACTAGAATAAACTGAGGTTATTTGTCCTCGAATCTTTCAGTTTGACTAAGGATAGTCGTACTCACATATGGGTTCTATATTTTCAGGTTTCTGTTGTTCCACCTCTACGCGAAGGATTTCCATTACTGTGATAATTTTAGATACATATATGTATAATGTGTCTCTCGTCTTTTGAAAGACTATTATTGCTATAATAATAGTTTGATTTGCATAACTTGGAATTTATTGTATTTCGTTTATTCTCGTGCATTCTCTGGCTAATTGTCTAGTCAATTTAATGTCTTAAATTGCTCTACATAAATTATCAATCCGGGTATCGTAAACTGATGAAGTGTGGTGCACTATATGTGCTTAGTTAACCTTTCTCTTACTTCGTTGTTTTATAGTTTATGTTGTTTTTGAGGTTTTGTTCTTGTTGGTTTTCTAAAGTGTCAT
>APFE030519309.1:0-29019 GCA_000404065.3 Pinus taeda
TTCCATGAATAATGAGGGATGATGCGACGTCCTCCATAACTATAGGTGTGAAAATTGGAAGGTGAACTTCTATGTGGCATAAATGTTTCATACAGACTTCGATTGATGTGCTTCTAGTGTCATTGGAAAGTTATCCATGTCTAAAATAGTAGGAAATGGTGTTGGGCTCTAAAGTGGAAAAATTTTATCCCCAAAAAATTTCATTTGATGCCTCAAATCGCTCCTAGAAGGTTTTTGATCCCATTTCACCAACTGGGTCCAGCCAATAAAAATGGTCCCTTGAGATGATTCCTCCACTTTTTCAACTCCAAATGAATCGAGATGGATGCAAAACAATATAATCATCCAATTCAGATCACATATCCCAATTTTTGGAGGCTTTTGGTCCCTAAAATATTTTATTAAATGAGGTAAGGAAACTTTTCCTCCACCTTCTCTCTGGTGTACCATTTAGCTTTTCCTAGAAATTGTCCCTTCAACTCAATCTGCGAAAGGTCATGCTACCCTTTTCTTGTAGTTATTGACCTCTTTTATAAAACAGGATCTTCTAACAAATCTTCTTGAGCATCTAGTGCCAAATCCTCCACAAAAGTTAGGACTTGTTCCTCTTTCTAATATGGAAAGGAAGGCTCATAGAGTTTAAAATTTTCTACATTCACAACTGAGTAAATTCATAGGTATGGTGGAAAACTGAGTCAATAGGATTATCACCCACCTTTTCTAGTACCTCAAAGGAACCATATATGAAAGCCTTGATTTTCTTACAAGTCCTCTTGCCCCTCTCCTTGTTTAACTATAGCCATACTCTGTCTCCCACGTTAAATGATTTCTCTATTCTGAGTTGATCATGCCCTACCTTATACTTCTCCTACGGCTTCTACAGTGTTTCCTCTACCTATATATGGATCTTCCTAATATTCTCTATAGGTTTTCCATCCCTCAAATAATTAACTCTAAGATCTTCCCTCACTCCTCCTTCTTTCCCATATGGAATATACAAAGGTGAAGGTGGAAAATATCCAAAACAAGTCTCTAATGGGGAGTTTCCTGTAGAAGTGTGGACCACTCTATTATAAGAATATTGTATATATACCAGATTTGTATCCCAGGTATTTGAATGCTTCTAGTTGTATCCCCTCAGAACTTGCACCAAAGTCATATTGACTACTTTTTTCTGCCCATCTGTCTGTAAATGGAATGTTATAGATCTCTTCAATTTTGTGTCCATCTTGTCCCATCATGTAGTCTAGAATTCACTGAAAAATATTGTGTCCCTGTCTAAAATGATGCTCCTTTGTATCCCAAGTGCAACAAGACCTGTCCAAAAAAAAAATTGCTTCTTCTTCTCCATTTATGGTCTTTTTACAGGGAATCAAAACACACATCTTGCTAAACCTATAAACTATCATGAACAATTAGCCATGTCCCTTCATGGTTACTGGTAAGCCTCCCACAAATTCCATGGAAATGATTTCCCAAGGACAGGTAGTTATAGGTAAGGGATGATATAAACCATGTTTCTTGTTGATAGGCTTGCTAGTACAACAAAGCATGCATCCTCTTATGAATTTAATTACATGCTCTTTCATCTTAATCCAATACACATACTTTTGCAAGTTAGCCATAGTCTTCCTTACACCAAAGTGCCTTACAACCTTGGATGTATTAGCCTCTCTAATTGGCTAAAAACACTCACCTTTAGGAACGCATATCTTACCCAGCCTGTAGAGTAACCTAGCCTAGAGATGGTAGTCGATAGTGTTGTCGCCATTGTGCATATGACTCTGACTCTGCAACTACTGATATACCTCCTTGAAGTCCTCATATTCTAAATACCCCTCTCTATATACATCATGGGTGAATGGATCCATGTGCATAAGATTTACCAAAGCTGTAATCTTTGATGTTGGTGGCCTTGAAAGCATGTCATCCAACTTGTTTTTTCTTCCCTTCTTATACTTGATCACCAAATGAAACTACTATTAAAACCCCATCCACTTTTAATGCATGGTTTGTTGCAGCTTACTCTTGACCTACAAGGATTGTAATGACTACTTATCTGTGTGGATTAGTATCTCCTTTCTTATTAGATAGTGCTTAAACTTCTTCACATATTGCACCATGGCACAAAGTTCCTTATCATAGGTAGGGTAGTTAATAACTTCCTCATGAAATACTTTAGAATGGTATCAAACAAGCCTTCACCCTTGCACCAAGAGAACTCCCATAGCATACCCACTTGAATCTGTCTCCACTTCAAAGGGTTGCTGCAAGTTTGGTAATGTCATAACTAGTCCTTGAATGACATTCTTATTTAGCTCCTTGAAAGCCTTCAACTAACCTTTCCCCACTGGAAAGTCTTGCCACTTTTTGTTATTACATGGAAAGATGTTGCTAAAGCAAAAAATGAGGCTATGAATTTCCCCAGGTACTGTGCTTTCGCATTGAAACTCCTAAACTCATAAACATTACTAGGAACTAACCATTTCATGGTGGCCTCCATCTTGGAAGGATCTATATTCAACTATCCTCCACCAATCACATACCCAAAATAAACCAAAGACTACTGTGCATACTCACAATTTTGGATATTTTCTAACAACTAGTGCTTCTTCAATATTTCTAGCACCTGTGTCAAGTGTGAAATATGATCGTCCCAAGTAGAACTATATACTAATATATCATCCAGATAGAAAATAACAAATGAATTTATAAAATGGTGTAATATATCATTAATTAATATCATAAACATAGCTGGAGCATTACATAGGCCAAATGGAATAACCAACCACTCATACAAACCTTGCCTATTTTTGAAGGTGGTCTTCCATGTATCTTCTTCTTTGACTCGAACCTAGTGATATCCAGTCTTCAAGTCCAACTTTGTAAAATATTTTTCTTCATACAACTGACCTAGTAGATTGTTTGTATTGGGTGGGGGGTATGTGTTCTTGAGTGCGATTTTATTCAATGCCCTATAATCTATACACATATGCCAAGTCCCATCCTTCTTTGGCATAATGATGATGGGTGACCCATATGGTGATGTACTCGATCTAATGAAACCCTATTCCAACATCTACTGCAATTGTTTCTTCACCTCACTTGCTTCTATAAAAGACTGCTTGTATAGCCCAATATTTGGATGTGGAGTCTGGCAATAGCTAGATCTTGTGCTCCACTTCTCTCTTAGGTGGTAACCCTTTAGGTCCTAGGATGACATCCTTGTATGCCTATAAAAACTCCTCCAATTATTTTTTTTGTTTCTTAGTATAGCCCTCCATTGATGCCTTGCCTCTTACTGATTCCTGTTTAAATTGAATTTCTCTTAAAAACAATAAAAATACTTCTTGTTAGAACTCATCAATTTCTTGGCCTCATTGGCACTTACCTGAAATTTTTTTTACTTTCCTTTGTGCACGTTGATGATGAATGATTTTCCATCCTTGATGTTGAGAATGCAACAAGATGACGGAGCTTAGTGAAAAGAAGTCGCCTTCACTAAGTGTGCCCGTTGGGCATGTTTTGGCACAATGTCTATTTTTAGACTATGTTTATTTTTAGACATATGGATCATAGTCTATGAGTTGCAGGATGTCGTTTATGGATGATTGGTCATGTTGGTAAAAATAGATCGACTTCTATTTTTAGAAAACAACGGAGGTACTGTCAGTCTAAATATAGAACAGTCGAATATTATTAGCCCTTAATAATATTTGGACTATAAACAATATCTTATTCTCTTAGAGCACTTCAGTTCGAGCTATGGATGTGCACATTGTAGCTACAGAAGCATATGTGGTTTTATGGGTTAACTTTGGCTATTTGCAATGGGGACTTCAATTTAGGACTTTCAGTGATTGAGTTTTTGTGGAGTTGGATCAGGGGTTGATGGGAGTGTGTTCAGTTTGACTTAGTTTGTAACTAGTTGTTAGTTAGTCTAACTAGAAATGACTAATGTTGAGTTGGTGTGATTAGTTATTAATTATTCACTAATTATTAACTCATAAATCAACTGAATAATACATCATTTAACTCAGTGCATGGACATTTCGGTGGAGACAAGTGTTAGAGGTGAGTGAAAGGGCAAGAGAGCTGTGAGTTGTGACTATAGTCGTGCATGTGATTTGCACATGCATGGATTGAGTAATGCCAATGAGGATTTTGTAGTGTTACAAAAGGGAAACACGTGAATGGATCAGACATTCTCATCATTTCTCTATGCAGGATTGCACAGTGGAGGCAAGCAAGCAGCAGAGGTGATTTGAGCCAATCATTGATTCAGATCTGAGCTAGTTTGTGTGTAACAGGTGGAGATAGTACTAAGTACTTGTGAGGAGTATTGAACTATGTATTGTTACATGTTCTCAATCAATATAATATACAGATCATTGGGGGTTTTCAGCTTTATGCTTTCCTCGAGTACATACTGTGTTGATATGTGTGATTGATGCTTCTATGTTTGCATGCGATTGTTTTTTATTCTGCAAAATTGATGATCAATGGTAGATTGGATTACGTATTATGCATGCATTCTAAAATAGTGTATAATCAGGATAATCTCGGTTGAATAAGTGTCATATTATTCATGAAATTTCTACATGGTATCGGAGCTGGTTGATTTGTAGAAAAAGTTCTACAAGATATCAAAGCAAAGTTGATCATCGGATTTATTATTCAGAGAGTGTTTACATTTTATTTCTTTAGGTAGAGTCTTTAATCACGCCAGGTAGCCTCTGGATTCATCCTTCTTTTGGAAGGTGAGATATCGGGTGAATTCCCATATATTCGATCTATGTACAAGAAATAATTTTTTCTCACGAATTTTAGATCGGAAGCGGTTGAGTTTTGAGCTGGTGGAATGGAGCTCAAGGATAAACTCAGAAACATCTAAGTGTGAGAATGGAGACAGTATGCCCCAATATCTCATGAAGTTCACCCAATGCCGGGATGAGCTGGGAAGTGTGGGGGTGATTGTCGATGATGAGGATATGGTGAGTCTAGCACTCCTTGGCCTTCCTAAGAGCTAGCATAGCTACTGGGACTTGGTGAATGGAAGGGAGAAATTGCCAGTATGGGAGAGACTTTGGTCGGATCCTATGCAAGGAGGAGATTAGACAGTGCACCAGAGACAGTGCTTCATCTATGCATGATAAGGATAACAGTGCCTTAGCGAGTAAGGTGAAGAAGTGGAAGGATAAGGTTTCTCTTTTCGAATCTAGTTCTTCAATGATGGGAAGAAGGTTGACAAGTCGAAGGTGAGATGCTTTTGTTGTCATGATTTGGGCCATTATGCTACTAGTTTCCCAAAGAAGAAGTCCAAGAAGGGATCCAGGGAAGGATCTGAAGGTGAGGCACTTGCTTCATAGTTTGAGTTGGATTTCACACTCTTCGCATGCATGGTTTCATCCATGATGGGAAGTGGTTGGTTTCTTGACAGTGGAGCTTCTTTCCACATGTCCGGCGACAAAATTTTGTTCAATAATTTGGAGGAGAAAGATCTCAAGATACTCATAGGGATGGGTAATGATGAGAAGTATAGTCTCTCAGGTGTAGGCACGGTTATTTTTCAGAGGGAGCATGGATCTCGCCTTACCTTGACGGATGTTAAGTATGTACCAGGACTGAAGAGAAACTTGGTGTCGATCGCAATGCTGGAAGACAAAGGCTATGATGTAGTCTTCACAGAGGGAAAGGTTTTCCTTAGACACATCATCACCAGACAGGTGAAGTAGATTGGTTAACAGGTCAAGAACCTGTATGCTCTTGAGGTTCAAGATGCATGAAAAGCCTTGAGTAGCAAGGCAACTGATGGAGACTTGGTGGTTGCGAGGGAGGGTATATTACCTCTCAAAATGCAGAGCCAGAAGAAGTCTTAGAAAATTGTGGAGGAGCCACGATTGGTGTAGCAGCTTTAGGAGGTTGTGGAGTAGCTACAACAAGGGAAGCTAAGTGGAGATCGAGTAGAGACATTTACTCATGTGGATACCTCCAGTAGGGGGAAACTTCGAGCCAGGTGGGCTGAGGGATCACATGTAGCCATACCTCAAGGTAGGAGGTGGGGTGATGTGGATTGATAGTCCCAAGGAGGAGGGGCAGGATCCTTGAGGTACCCAACCTCTTGGATGATACCTCGCTACAGGAGCCCTGATGTGGAGTAGCAAGAATTGACTGATTGGGAAGAGACAGATGCGGATGGAGCAGCAGAGAGAGAGACAATGCAGGGAATCCCAGGACAACGCATAGCTAGCAGGCTACAACAACGCAAGAGGCACAAGTGTTTTGCACAATGCTAAGTGGCACAGAGAGGTGTGCAATGGTGCAAGATGCATGGAGATGTTGCATTAGAGCAGATGTCAGAGAGGGAGCACTTATCAGCAACAGGTAGAGATTCAGCATTAGAGTATGTTTCTAGCCCAACAGAGGGGTCAGTTTTGAGTGTTTTTGTTCCAAGTGTTGTTGGAGAAAGTGGACCGGGTAGATGTGTTGCATGTAGAACATTCCAAAGTTACAGTATAGGGGTTGTTGATAATCCATATCTTGTTGAGAGGGAGTGTCGAGAATGCAAAAATATGATGGAGCTTAGTGAAAAGAAGTCACCTTCACTAAGTGGGCCCGCTGGGCAAGTTTTGGTGCAATGTCTATTTTTAGACTATGTCTATTTTTAGACATATGGATCATGGTCTATGAGTTGCAGGATGTTGTTTATGGATGATTGGTCATGTTGGTAAAAATAGATGGACTTCTATTTTTAGACAACAGCGGAGGTACTATCAGTCTAAATATAGAACAGTCAAATATTATTAGCCCTTAATAATATTTGGACTATAAACATTGTCTTTTTCTCTTGGAGCACTTCAGTTCGAGCTACGGATGTGGCACATGCAACTGTTAGAAGGAAATACATGGTTCTTATGGGTTAACTTGAGCTATTGCATGGAGGACGTCAGTTAGGACTTCAGTGATTGAGTTCTGTGGAGTTGGATCAGGAGTTGATGGAGTTGTGTTCAGTTTGACTTAGTTGAACTAGTTGTAGTTATTCTAACTGGAAAATAGACTAATGTTGAGTGGTGGTGTGAATTAGTTATTAATTAATTCACTAATTATTAACTCATAAAGCAACTGAATAATACATCAGTTAACTCAGTGCATGGACAGTTCAGTGGAGACAAGTGTTAGAGGTGAGTGAAAGGGCAAGAGAGTTGTTACTTGTGACTATAGTTGTGCATGTGATTTTAAAATGCATGGATTGAGTAATGCCAATGAGGATTGTGTAGTGTTACACAAGGGAAACACGTGAATGGATCAGCCATTCGCATCATTTCTATATGCAGGATTGCGCAGTGGAGGCAGGCAAGCAGCGAAGGTGATTTGAGCCAGTGATTGATTCAGATCTGAGATAGTTTGTGTGTAACAGGTGGAGATAGTACTGAGTACTTGCGAGGAGTATTGTACTATGTATTGTTACATGTTCTCAATCAATATAATATACAGATAGTTGGGGGTTTTTAGCTTTATGCTTTCCTGGGGTACATACTGCGTTGATATGTGTGATTGATGCTTCTATGTTTGCATGCGATTGTTTCTGATTCCGCAAAATTGATGATCAATGGTAGATGAGATTATTTATTATGCATGCATTCTGCAATAGTGTATAATCAGGATAATCTCGGTTGAATAAGTGTCATATTATTAATGAAATTTCTACACTTGATGAATCGACACTGGTTAGATCTCCCCATGAATATTGTATCATGCATGTACATGTATGGACTCCCAGACATGACTCCACATACATCAAGGGGAACCACACTCAAATCTAGTTCATCAATAAAATCAACACCAATAGAAAATCTAATTTTGCATTGTCTTGTTACCTTTAGCTTTGCATTATTATTTACTCATCCAAAAGGATATGGGTTTGGATGATCACAAAATTCTAGCCCCAACTTCTTGAACAACTTTTCTACAATGATCCAAATCGGATCCGTCAAAGACTAGCAAAGAAATATGACCGTATCAGGTCAGGACGAATCTCCAAAGACTCCAAAAACAACGATCAGAAATACCCTGAACCAGTGGCAATGGCAGCCAGCGTGGAACGACAAGGACCCCGGTCAAAGCATGCTGACTGAGGTCCATGGAGACTGCGCATTAGGTCAAAGTAGCCCCTAGGAGCCCTGGATCGGGAAAAGGAGGTGATTTTTATGGCGCGATTACAAACAGGGCTGAAGTGAGGGAAGCTCGAGCACTTGGACGCATGTTAAAGTGGAGAATAGCGTGTGGGAAAGGAAAAAAGCGCTAATCATACAAGGCGAGACCCGTGCTCTAGAAACCACCAGTATTGATCGGGGCGCCCTCAACGCTAAATGGTTTTGGAGAAAGCAGAGCGATCCCAATCAACGATTGATGCATGGTGGCCGAGGTGAGAGAAAATTGCCCTTGATCCCATGTTATCAGTCGAGCAGGTCAACTGTGTGGGACGTGTGTACGACGTTGGATCTGGGGGACCTAGATTAGACGGCTGAGATTGCACCCGATGGAGGAAGCGAAATCGACGAAGGATTAAGCCGTGTTTGTAAAAATTTGAGGTCCATTTGACTGCCATGGTGGAGGGAGAATGCATCCATGAAATAACTAAAGAAACAAACCGATGAGTAGTCTGGCGTTGTTCAGAGGATGACACATGGCTACTTCCTAAGCGTTCATGCCGATGTTAAATAGGGAACTCCAAGCACAGCTGCTGAAGGTGAATCAATAGAGGCGGAAGAGGAACCGAATGGGCATGAGTTCAAATGGCTAAAGGCCATGAACAGTGAAAAATAATACACGGTTGAACACTGAGAGACAGAAACTAGAGAAGAAGGGTAGTAAAGCAACAACAAGAAGAGACAGAGGGCCAAGTTGACTAGTGGCAGCATCAAGCACCAGAGCTTGAAGATTCAAGCCATCCCATAGAGGAATCTATTTGGACTGAGCATCATATTTGGCTTTGTCCATTGTAGACCTGAAGGTCACATATTTTGTAGGAAGAAGAAGAGTCTATGTACTCCAGTGGCTTGGGGAATCCAAGAATCACCCTGCCAAGCAAACCTGTTTCGGGAGAACTCCCATTGAGTCCCTGTATTGTAATTTCCTGCTCAAAGACCCCATAAAACAAGGCCACCACTAAAATCTGGACCAGAGACATAGCCCTGGAGAATAGGGTGAACTCCTTATTAAAATTGCTTGTGTCTTTGTGGTTTCTTATTGCATTTCTCTGTTCTCTTTCCATTTAAATGTCTATGTATTGGCAATCTGATCAATCTGTTGCTTAAATAATATAGAACACACACCAACACATGAGTCTATCATACCTTTTTTTTAATAAAACTTCAACTGATGTCACTCCAAGGGTGATTATTAGATCAAGTGGTATCAGAGCTCTAGGTTGTAAGGTTAGACAAGCTTGTGTTGGTTTAGCTGTGAATGCTCACTAGATCAAAGCTCAAATTAGGAAAAGGAGAGTTGGTGGAAACTAATCCTGAAATTGGGAGAGTCTATCCCCGGAAGACAATGTCAGAGGAAGGTTCTATGGGGCCAAACCCTCAATTCATAGGAAGTTTCTTAGCTATAAAGTCTATGGTAGAAGAAATGTATAGGGACTTTAGAAAGCATAAGGATGAAGATTCATCGGGTTCTAAAAAAGATAAAGAAAAAGATGAGTCTCATTCCCATGACCACTCAAAAGGAAAGGGGAAAGAGGAAAGCTACCTCACACCTCCTAATAGACCTGTGCATAATAAGAAAGCATCTTTGATTAAGTTAGATGTTAAATTTGATTTGCCTATATATGATGGAGAGCTAAATGCTGAAAAGTTGGACAATTGGATTAGACAAATTGTTGTATATTGCAGGGTACAAAACATAGACTTAGACAAAAGTAAGATTCAGCTGGCAAGCCTATGCCTAGGAGGCACTTCCATGGTTTGGTGGGAAGGCAGAAGACAAGCTGATATGAAGAAGCATGGTAAGACCACCTCTATCTGGAGTGAATTTGTTGCTGTAATCAAAATGTAGTTCTATCCATTGGCCTACATGCAAAAAGCCATGATGAGTTGGCAAACTCTTCGGTAGTTGAAAGGGCAAAGTGTGCAAGGGTATACTCAAGAGTTCAGAAAGAGAGCATTGATGTTGGGTATCTCATTAGACTCATGTGAAACTCTTTTCAAGTACATTAGTGGTCTACACAGCTACATGAGGCATACCATCCTCATGTTTAATCCCACTAGTATAGATGAGGTATCTGTACAAGCTACTCATCTAGAAGCTAGAGGAAAGAATGGAAGTATAGAAGTTGGGGGACCATCCCAACCCATTGTAAGCAAGAGCAAGGAGAAAGGAAAGCAGAAGTGGAAAGCAAGGAAGGCTAACACTGCACAAAAAGGCAAAGCTTCATGCACTCACTGTAAAAAGGATGGGCATGATGATGAGCACTGTTGGATTCTGTATCTAGAGTTAAGACCTAAGAAATATGAGGGTAAGAAGAGAGGACTTGTGCAAACTATCAGAAATATTTGGGTCAGCGCGGAGATGAAAACATCATTGCAGCCACAGTTTATAAAAGGTAAGAATTTTGAAGCCATTCTATAGTAATTCTACCTCAATCTTGTTATTGATGAGACATGAGAGGGAAAAAGACATGAGCTTTCCATATTTACAAGTTGTTTTCCAAAAAATCAAAAAGATTGATAATTTGTTTGATTAGTGGCTCACAAGTAAATCTAATTTTATTGAAGCCATTTGGAAAGGAAATTGGGATTAGCAACTACACCTCATAAGAAACCATACCCATTACGATGGTTGAATGATAAAGCACAACTACAAGTGACTAGACAATGCAAACTCAAGTTTTCTTTTGGCTCAGCATTTGTAGATGAGGTTGAGTTAGATGTAATTCCTTTAGATATACGTGGAATTTTTTTAGGAAGTCCTTAATTGTATGATAGAAAAGCTATTTTCTATAGAGCTGAGAACAAGTATCTACTTGCTAAAGGTGGAATCAAATACTTTGTAAGAGCTCACAAACTCAAGAATAAGTATACTCTCATAAACTCAGGACAGATGAAAAGAATGATAAATTCATGCAAATAGTTGCTACTAATGGTTGTAAAAGAAAAGAAACCTGATAAAACCAATGTATTTGAGGGCTATAATGTTGATCAACAAGCTGATATAGAAAAGATTGTTTTAGAATATGATGTCTTTTTCCAAGAACATAAAGGTCTACCACCCAAAAAGGGAATAG
This sequence comes from Pinus taeda, assembly GCA_000404065.3. Classification (NCBI taxonomy): domain Eukaryota; kingdom Viridiplantae; phylum Streptophyta; class Pinopsida; order Pinales; family Pinaceae; genus Pinus; species Pinus taeda. The sequence continues at coordinate 11,288 of APFE030519309.1, forward strand.
TACACGATATTATTTTACAGCAAGATGTTCCATTGCCTAATATTGGGATGTACAGGTTGTCTGCTTTAGAGAATGTTGAAATCAAGAAGCGGGTGTAGGAGTTGTTCGAGAAAGGGTTCATTAGGCCTAGCACATCACCATGTGGGTCACCGATCATTTTGGTGAGAAAGAAAGATGGCTCGTGGAGAATGTGCATTGACTACAGAGCACTAAATAAGATAACAATAAAAAATCGCTATCCCCTTCCTCACGTAGATGATCTTTTAGATCAATTGAAGGAAGTTTTTTATTTCACCAAGCTAGATTTGTATAGTGGATACCATCAGGTCAGAGTTGCAGAGCAAGATGAATGGAAGACTGCTTTCAAAACAAAGCAGGGATTGTATGAATGGTTGGTTATGCCTTTTGGCCTAACCAATGCTCCTGCTACTTTCATGAGATTAATGAATGATGTACTCATACCTTTTCTTGATGATTTTGTTATTGTGTATCTGGATGACATTTTGATTTTTAGTAAAACGTGGGAAGAAAATTTAAGGCATGTTAAGCAGACATTAGATGTTTTGAATAGAGAAAAGCTTTATGTTAAACTCTCCAAATGTGAATTTGGAAAAACCTCTCTAAATTATTTGGGTCACATAGTAGGGGGAGGTGAATTAAAAATAGATCCCCCTAAAGTGGTAGTCATTCTAAACTGGCCTGAACCCAAGTCTGCTACAGAAGTGAGAAGCTTCTTAGGAGTAGCACAATATTGGAGGAAGTTCAATTCAAATTTTTCCTCAATTGTAGCTCCCTTACATGCCTTGACAGGATTGAACAAGGTCTTTCAGTGGGGAGGCAAACAACAAAAAGCCTTTGACACCTTGAAAGAAAAGATTAGTACAACACTGGTACTGGCACTGCCAGATCTACAAAGACCATTTGAGATTCAAATTGATGCCAGTGACTATGCCATGGGAGCAGTGTTGACACAACATAATAAACCCATATATTATCATTCTGAGACTTTTAATCCTGCAGTAGTTAACTTTCCTACATATGATAAAGAATTGTATGCATTAGTTCAAAGTGTGAAAAAGTGGAAACATTACTTAATGGGCAAAGAAACAGTAATACATACTGATCATTAGCCACTTCAATATCTACACTCCCAAACTAAGTTGCAACAATCAAGGCATTACAGATGGATGGGTTTTCTACAACAGTTTCATTTAGTCATCAGATATAAAGATGGCATACATAACAAGGTTGCAGACATGTTATCTAGACCCATTATAAATGCATCTACCATACTAAAGCATGATTCTGTGCTACATGAAAGCTACATAGAACAGTATGCTCAGGATATGGACTTTAAAGATGTATATGCAACTTTGAGTCAAGGCAAAAGAGTAGAATAATTGGACTATCATGTAAAGGACCGACTCTTATATCATTGTGGGAAACTCTGCATTCCACAAACTGAGAGAGAAAAGATAATTAGGGAAGCACACACTTCTCTGATATTAAGTCACTTTGGGGTAAGTAAAATAGTTGCACAGCTGCAAAGGTTCTGTTATTGGCCAAAAATGGGTGAGGCAATTTCTAGATATGTAAAGGAGTGTGCTATGTGTGCTAAAAGCAAGCCCAGCAACAAAAAACTAGGCTTGTACACTCCATTTCTAGTTTCTTCTCACCCTTGGGAGAGCATTTCCATGGATTTTGTTGGAGGACTGCCTAAATCTAGGAAAGGTCATGATTATCTATATGTTGTTGTGGATAGGTTCAGAAAAATGTGTATTTTGATACCCTGTAGCAAATTGATTACAGTTGAACAAACTGCAAAATTATTCTTTGAACATGTATGGGTTCATTTTGGATTACCCACTTCCATTATATCTGATCGAGACACTTGATTTTTGGGGAAGTTTTGGTCTAGTCTGTGCGAACTAATGGACACCAAATTAAAGAAAAGCACAGTTTTTCATCCACAAACAAATGGCCAGACATAAGTAGTTAACAAGACAGTGATCCAGTTACTGAGAGGATATTGTAGAAAACACCCTAAGCTTTGGGATGAACACTTGTGTTATGTGCAGCATGCTTACAATAGAGCCAAACACACTTCTACCCAGAGATCTCCTTTTGAGACTTGTTTTGGTTTCATACCAAGGTCTCCCTTGGATTTTGTCTTTGGTAAAGATACCATGGTTGATGGACACAATGATGTGGAAAAAGAAACTAGGTTCATTGAATAGATCCATGAGATCCACCAGGCAGTACAGGAATAGCTGGAAAAGATCTAGGTGAAGTACAAGGCTAGGCATGATAAGCATCGGATGGAGCATAGTTTTCAAGTTGGAGACCAAGTCTGGCTGTATATCAGCAAGGACAGGATGCAAGGTGAAGGTAAGAAGCTAAAACCTATCAGGTATGGATCCTTTAGGATACTTGAGAATATTGGTGAAAATGCTTTTCGACTTGATCTGCCAGCTTACATGCACATCTACTCAATTGTGAATGCATATTGCTTGAGGTTGTTTGAGCCTTCAATGATTGAGGACCCTGAAGAGCAGAGACAATTGATTTTTGTTGATGATCTACTACCCGAATATCTTAATGAGTTGCAGGAAGATACAGTGCTGGAGAGGAAGGTAAGGACGACACGCAGTGGACAGGTGGAATACCTCAAGATTAGGCTTAAAGGTTCAAAGCCAAGCAGTGCAAAGTGGATTGATGTTGGACAAGTGAGACAAAAGTTCCCTCACTTAGTTGATGCTTGAAGAAAACCAACTTTTGGTGGTCCAAAATATTTTCAGTTGGGAGGCCATGATCTGAATTGGATCCACAAATGATTGTCATAAAACCATGAACATATCTGGACGAGACAAATCCTTGAAGAATCCAAAACAGCACTCGAAAACCCCCTGAACCAGTGGCCATGGCAGCCGGTGTGGAATGACGAGGACCACGGTCAAAGCACACTGACCGAGGCCCATGGAGACTGCGCAGGAGGTCAAAATAGCCCTGGGAGCCTTGGAACGGGAAAAGGAGCTGGTTTTCAATGCGCGTTAGTGCTAACGTGCATCGCTAGGCAAACAGGGCCAAAATGGTAGGGCTTAAGCAATCGGTCACGTCGAGGAGCAAGAGGACCACGGGCAGGAAAAAGGAAAAAGTGCTAAAGCACGAATGGTGGGACCCACAGCCTAGAAACCGACGGTTTGATCGGGACGCCCTTGAACGGTAAGCGGTTTTGGAGAAAACAGAGTGAGCAACCTCGACAATTGACGCGTGGCAGTGGATGAGAGAAAAAAACCACTGTGATCATGCGTTATCAGTCGAGCAAGTCAACTGTGCTCGACGTGCGAATGACGTTGGATCTGGAGGATCCCAGATTGGACAACTAAGATTGCGCCCGATAGACAGAGTGGAATTGACAGGGGATTAAGCCGTGGTTTAAGAGGATTTGGAATCCATTAACTGCCAGGGTGGAAAAAGCAACGAATCGACAAGCAGGCTAGCGCAGTTCTGATGGAGACATGTGGCTACTTCTTGAGCGTTATGCTGACACTGAACAGGAAATTTCAAGCACACAGGCGACAGGAGAATCGATGCAGGAAGGAGAGGAAATGAACAGGTCGAGGATTGAATGAATAAAGCCATAAACGGAGACAGTAGAATACAGATTGGAGATCAGAAGAGAGATTCAAATCAAAGAGTCCAAGCGACCAAGAGAGACAGTGAACAGTGAACCCTGAGAGGAGGACTGAGCACAGAGGGTAGTAAAGCGGAGCAGAGGAGATAGAGGGCCGAGCTGACTGGAGGCAGCATTGAGCACCAAAGAGCTTGAAGAATCAAGCCTTCCCATAGAGGAATCTGTCTAGATTAAGCATCACAGTTGGCTCTTTCCACTGTAGACCGAGAGTCACAGAGCTGGTAGGAAGACACAAGAGTCTGTGTGCTCTGAGTGGCTTGGGAAATCCAAGAACCACCCTGCCAAGCAAACTCTACCTCAGGAGAACTCACATTGAGTCCCTGTGTTGTAATTCATCTACTCAAAGACATAATAAAACAAGGCCACCATTGAAGCTGGACCGGAGATGTAGCCCTGGAGAATAGGGTGAAATCCTTATTAAAAATTGATTGTGTCTTTATGTCTGCTTACTGCATTTCTCTGCTGTCTTTCCATTCAAAATGTATGTGTATTGGTAATCTCATCGATCCATTGTTTCAATAACACAGAACACACACACCAGCACATGAGTCTGTAATACCTTTTTTTTAATAAATTTTAACTGAGGTCACCCATAGAGTGATTATCATATCAGTCGGATGAAAAGAAAGATGAGGGGGCAGGACATCCTATCAAAATCTTACTCGAAGAAGCCCTCAATCGAAAAAGGAACATGATGATGGATAGATTTTCTCAGATCCTTCAGTGGCTACCTAGGGGTGACGCATCAGCTTCCAATAGCTACTCTGGAAATGCCACACCATTTAAGGTATAACTTAATTTTGAAATCCCCATATTCAAGGTTCAGATAGATGTAGTTGTCGTCGATAAATGGTTAAATATGCTAGAGGGTTATTTTTCTATTCATGATTTTTCTAGTCAGGAAAATATTATTTTCGCTCTTCTCAAAGCAACCCCCCATGTCAAGGACTGGTGGGAAACCTACTGCGAGTAGAAGGATGAAAGTACAGACTCACTATTTTTATACGCGCCCACTTGGGATTCATTCCTAGATGCCATCAAGGAGCAGTACTACCCTATCGGAAGCTATGAGGATCAATACATAAAGTGGACCACGCTGCGGCAGGGAAGTGACCAAGACGTGCCGAAGTTTACCAATATTTTCCATACCCTTCGCACAGTGTTGGGTATCAAGGATTTAGAGCAACATTTGGTACTCAAACACTGCAGCTTCCTACACAAGTACGTCCAGGAAGAAATAGAATTCCTAAACATCCTCTTTCTCGGCATGACATACCGATATTCTGTCAAGGTCAAGCAAAAGTTTAAACAGAAGAAGTGAGACTTTGGATCTACAAATATGAAATGAGGGAAAGGTGCCCCAAACCGTAGAACAAATGAAAAAGCCAAGGCGGGGCGGCCCAAGGAAACCCACCAAAGCTGCAAGAAAAGAACAACATCGTGAAGCTGAAAAAGGACATGGGAAAGTGGTGTGAGTTCCATAAGAGCTCCACTCACAGCACAAGTGAGTGTCAGGCCAAACAGTCACTGGTGGCTGAGCTAAAGGTTTCAGAGTCAGATGCATGTTCAGACTCTAAGTCAGAACCCGACAAGGGGAATGGCAAAGGGAAGCAGATTATCAATGTGGAGCCCGATGCCACTGTTGCCACCACGAAGATACAGAAGGAGGAACCCGTAGATCCAGAGGAGTAGAAGCATCTCTTCCACTCCCAAATGTGGGTAAAGGGCTCCCCACTATTGTTCATTATTGACAGCGGGAGCCAAAAGAACCTCATCTTGACAGAGGTCATGAAGTGGTTGGGCTTACTGACCATAGCACATCCACAACCGTACACCATCAGCTGGCTTCACCAAGGACAGGATCTTCGTGTGAGCCAACAGTGTCACCTTCCATACAACATCAAGCCCTTCACGAATGAGGTATTGTGTGAAATTGCACCCCTTGAATTTTATGATGTATTATTAGGACAACCATACTTGTGGAAGCAACATGTTGTGTATGAATCAAGGCCATGTGTTATTATTGTTACTTTTGGAAATAAGTTGTACAGGATACCGAAGGTAGCACCGCCTATTTCCATCTCTTTGGTTACTACAAAACAATGCAGTAAGCTCATTTCCAAGACCGGGAAATTTGTTTCCCTGATGATACACCCTCAAGGAAAGAAGAAGACGATGGCCATGACCTCCAGGCAGGGCCCCTCTGCATGACAACTACAGATGGACAAGGTCGTGGAGGAGTATAAGGACATCTTCACCTCCCCTGTAGCGGTTCCTCTGCACTGTCAAGTCAAGAACTCCATCGATCTAACCTCGGGTGAGCCGCTACCCAATGGACCAATCTATTGACGCTCTATTCGGGAGAACAGTGAAATCAAGAGGCAGATTCAGGAGCTACTGTAGAAAGGTCACATCCATCAAGGTTCATCACCCTGTGGGAGCCTGATCGTGTTGGTATAGAAGAAGGATGGGACTTGGAGACTCTGTATTGACTATCAGATGTTGAACAAGATCACTATCTATAATAGGTACCTGATCCCATGGATTGATGTCCTCCTGGACCAACTGAAGGGGGAAAATATTTTAGCAAGATTGATTTGAAGTCAGGATATCACCGGGTACCAATCAAACCCTCCGATGTGTGGAAGACTTCCTTCAAAGCCAAAGAGAGCCTTTTCGAATGGTTAGTTATGCCTATCGGATTGATGAATGCTACTACAACCTTATTGAGGCTAATGGATGACATCTTGCGGCCATTCACAAACTCATTTGTAGTGGTATACTTGGATGACATCCTGATCTTCAGCCAGAGTTAGGAAGATCACCTCCACCACATCTGATAGGTTCTACAAACACTGCAGCAACACAAGTTATGTGACAATTTGGAGAAATGCACTTTTGGCATGACCCAAGTTTAGTATTTGTGATATGTTATTGATGAAAAGAGGGTGCATGTGAATCCAGCCAAGATCTAAGTCATTCGAGATTGGCCATCTCCAACCACTATGACAGAGCTCCACAGCTTTTTAGATCTTGCAAACTTCTACCGCAGGTTCATGTTGGGATTTTCTCATATCACTTGGCCCTTGAGTCAAGTCACCAAGGGAGGAGTGAAAGAAAAATTATTTTAGTCTGAATCTCAACAGAAGGCATTCACAAAGTTGAAAGATCGCCTTTGTACAGCACCAGTGCTCACATTACTAGACTTGCAACAACCATTTTAGGTTGAGACAAATGCCTCTGACTATGCTATTGGGGCAGTCCTTGCTCAACATAGGCATCCAGTGGCATATCACAGTGAGACACTTTCAGACAGTCCAGAAGTATCCCACTTATGACAAATATGTATTCCATTATGCAGACATGCCGACAATGGAAGCATTATATTTTGGGGAATGAAATGGTCATCCACACAGACCACCAACCCTTGCAGTTCATATAGACCCAAGGGAAATTGCATAATGATCACCATAAAAAGTGGTCCACACACCTACAACAGTTCCATTTGAATATCAAATACAATAAGGGCAACACCAATAATGTTGCAGATTGCCTCAGTCGACCACCGATCATGGCGTTAACCACCGAGCTTAACTCTTGTGGGCACGAGACTTCTGATTGGCCACTTCTCTACAAAAGAAACCCAGAATTCGGTCACACAAACCAAACACTCTTGGAGGGTCAACAAGTTCCAGATTTTCACCTCCAAGATACCCTGTTATGCCACCTGGGTCACCTTCGTGTTCCTTCAAGCGAGCATGCCAAGATAATTTTGGAAGCACATTACAGTCAGGCTACTAGGAATTTTGGGGTCGAGAAAATGGTGGCAGTACTATTGAAGTATTTCTATTGGCAGAATCTTCGATAGGATGTCAAGAATTAGATCAAATCATGCATTTCCTGTGCCATTTCCAAACTGACCATCAAGAAACAAGGCCTCTATACCCTGTTGCCTACCCCTAGTCGACCTTGGGAATCCATCTCAATGGATTACATGTCAAGCCTTCCTTCCACTAAGAATGGAATTGACTATGTTTTTGTGGTCGTCGACAGGTTCTTAAAGATGGCCATTATGGTGGCCTGCAAGAAGAATATCACAGTAGAAGCCACTACTAAACTCTTCTTTGAACGAGTGTGGGTACACTTTGGGATCCCACAGTCTATCATCTCAGACCAGGAAAATAGGTTCCTACATACATTTTGGTCTAGTCTCTGATCGATGCTGGACACCAAACTCACTAAGTCCACATCCTTCCATCCTTAAACTGATGGCCAGACAGAGGTTGTCAATAGGATGATCATACACATTTTGTGCATGTACAACTCAAAGCATCCACTCACATGGGATGAGAGCCTCCCTTATGTTTAGCACAGCTACAACTGGGCTCTTCATAGCTCAACTGGCCACAGCGCTTTTCAGGTGGCCTTGGGATTCCAGCCATTATGTCCCATTGATGTAGCCATGCCATTTGCAGCTACTCACGTAGATTCAGCTCATGTCTAGCTTGAAATAGATAAGGCAACCAGCTTCATTGAGCACATCCAAAATATTCGCTAGTAGGTCCATGACATTCTGGAGAAATCAAATGCCAAGTACAAGTAGCGACATGATCAAAATCAAGTGCCACACAAGTTTCAAGTGGGCGACAAAGTCTGATTGCATTTGCAAAAGGAATGCCTTACTGGAGCCTATCAGAAACTCAGGCCACTCCGATATGGTCCTTACACCATTACCAAGGCTATGGGAGACAATGCATTGGAGCTCAACATTCCCCCATTCCTTGGCCTTCACCCTGTGTTCAATGTGGACCGCCTTCGGCCATACTTTCCACCATTACTAGACACATCCGACATTGAAAAATAGCTCACACCCACAGAGTTAAATCCAGACTGGCTGGAACAAGCTGCAACTAATTGGATCATGGACACACAGATCAAGCACACTCTCCAACAAAATATCCAACTGTATTGAGTTGTGAAAGTAGGTCAACTCCTTCACCAGGGCAAGTGGCTCACCAAGGACGAAGTTCAGCAGAAGTTTCCTCATCTCATGGAGGAACTCAATGCAATGGGGACCACTACTTCCTAAGGGGGGAGGAATGATCTAGGTGGATATTGTGGCCACCTACCAAGTCCACTTGGACCCCCACCATTGTTCCTTTCAGCTTTTTAGTTTCCTTAATTGTACACATTTTACTATTTTTAGTAGTTTTTCTGGTCCTAAACGACGTTTTTTGGGAAAACTGGGAGAAACATGGGTCCATGCACCGGTGTTGCTCTTTCCAAAGTTGTATTTCTTGGATAAATATTTCTAACGAGATATTGTGTGTGTCAAATGGAAATCATATGCCAAAGTTACGACCCCAGGAAGTTGATGTACCAATTTACCCAAACGGGGCCCACAGTTTGGCATTTCATCTTCTAGGGTTAGGTTTTTGGATGTTTAGGGTTTTCCATTGCTTCTCAATAATAAAAGGCCTTCGAGCCTCATTGTAAAACAGCTCAAAGGCATGTACCCACCACATCTCTTCTCAGAGGTCAGCTACCATCACCCTAGCTGGTTTATTTCCATTGTTGTCTGTAAGCATATTTCAGTATTTTACATTAATGAAATGAAGTATTATTTCCGCTGCATCTCTGTGTTTATGGTTATCTCTATAAGTTTTTACATTCCTATTTAAATCTGGATCACATCTAAGAGACTTAAGACAAATCTTTGAACGTTGTAGAAGGTATGGAATTTCTCTGAACCCAAAGAAGTATTTTCTTGCATTAAGTGAAGGAAAGCTCCTTGGATTCATTGTGTCCAAAGCAAGAATTCATATCGACCCTCACAGAATTAGAGAAATTTTTGAAATACCTTTATTCCATAACAAAAAATTAATGCAATCTTTCCTGGGTCAAATAAAGTTTGTTAAAATATTTATCCCTGACTTCTCGAGAATTGTTTTACCTCTTCAATCTATGATAAAGAAAAACTCTGTGTTTAAATGGGGACATTCGGAACATGAAGCTTTTAGCTTGATAAAACAAGCAATTATAAATGCCCCATCTTTAACAACCCATAATTTTCCCAATCATTTCATTCTATATACTTTCACTTCCGATAAAACATATGCAGCCATATTGATGCAAGTGAATCAGGATAAAGTTGAAGCCCCAATCTATTTCTTTAGCTCCAATTTGCAAGGAGCTGAATTAAATTACTCAAATGTTGAAAAACAAGCTTTTGTTGTTTTCAAATCTATAAAACACTTCAGACATTTTCTCCTCAAAACCCACACTAAAGTCACAGTACCATTCTCAGCAAGGAGAAATGTTTTAATATAAAGGGATGTAGGAGAAAAGAGAGCAAATTGGGTGATAGCCCTACAAGAATATGACATAGAAATTAAACCAGTTAAAATTATTAAAGGTCAAGGTTTTTGCAGAATGTTGGCAGGAGTGTCAAATCTATCAGAATTATAGCACGCAGGTGACGATGTACAAATCTATGAGGTAAGCCTCAACGACACAGAATCAAGGTATGTTGATATCATATTTTACTTGAAAAATAGATATGCACCAACCCAATTAAAATTATACAAAGAAAAGAGCCTTGAGATTAAAATCTAAGAAATATCAAATCGTCAACAATGTGCTTTTTATAATAACTTATGATTCTATTTTACTTAAATGTCTTGAAAAATCTGAGGTGGATAAGGTGTTGCAGGAACTTCACGATGGACCAGTTGGTGGTCACATTGGAGGTGATACTACACCACATAAAATCTTGCATGTCATCTATTACTGGCCAACATTGTTCAAAGATGCACACAGTTATGTAAGGAGATGCAAGATTTGTCAAACACCTACTGGAAGACAGAGAAAACCCATGCTACCATTACAGCCCGTCAACATTGAACAACCATTTGAACAATGGGTATTGGACAGAATAGGTGAGATCGTAGGTGAGATCGTTCTTCACTCTTCTAAGCAGCATAGATACATCCTTATAGCCACTGATTATTTCACCAAATGGGTAGAAGCGATTCCAGTCAAGGCAGCCACTTCAGGAAATATTATTTAATTTATAGATCAATTTATAATCACTGGTTTTGTCTTAACATCTGCTTTGATGTTTGATAATGCATCTTATTTTTCGGGCAATGCTATGACATAATTTTCTCTTAAAAGAGGTTTTAAGCTTAAGTATTTAGCCAATTACTATCCACGACGAAATGGATTAGTCGAATCCACAAATAAAAATCTCATCAAGGTTATTAAATGAACTGTTGACCAAGTTCAAAAGAATTGGCATAAGTCTTTAGTGTTTTATCTGTGGGCAGACCGAATAACTCAAAAAGCCTCCATTGGCACTTCTCCTTTTAATTTGGTCTATGGGAAAGAAGTAGTCTTACCAACAAATGTAGCTTTTCCCTCCTTAGCCTTAGTTGAATTCATTCAAGAAACCCCTTCTTCATATATGCAAGTTAGACAATTTCAAATTCTTAAGCTTGAAGAGGAAAGGGAAAAATCTAGGGCCACGCATGCACATCATTAGTAGTTATTCAAAGCCTCCTTTGATTCAAATTTTGTAGCTTCAAAATCTTTGCAACTTGGAAACCTAGTATCAAAATGGGACAAAGCCCATGAAGATAAAGGTAAGCATACCAAGTTCTAACAAATGTGGCTTGGCCCATTTCAGGTTGTGGAACAATTAGGCCCATCAACTTTTTTGCTACAAGATTTATCAGGTAAGAAAGAACCTCTACCTGATAATGGACAAGTTCTAAGGAAATAATTTCCATATAAGATGATCTCTTCTATCCACTGTATATTATTTCCTTTAGTTCAAATTTTCCTTTAGAAATAATAATACCAATTCAAAAGCATTCACTATTTGTTTTGCAAAGGATAGTCTCTTTTTAATTTTGACTTTTCACTTGTATAAGTAAAGATTGTTATGAAAGTAATATTCACATATGAAATATATAGTTAAGTTCGATTGCTCTTAAATTGCCTGTTTTCTGCATTAATTGTTTGATTTTGATGAAACTTAGCTTTAAGAAAGAAACTTCTCCTTTACATCAGTCTAGAAAAGTATCTATAACAAAGCAAAGTCCCTCTCCAGAAAGGAATCTTCAAAACCCTTTAATTGTCATCCAGGAGCTCGTAGGGAGCCAATGATCCTCCCCACTTAATCATCTTTCTTTTTAAGAGTGTAATTCTAAAATAGACTTAAAACTTAAAGGATAAGAGGTCTCATCAAGAGCTGTCTCATCATGATCATAAGATTATAACTAACTAACATTACCAACACTCCATATCAAAATAGGGTAATCGATTAAGATTATATTAATCAAAAGACAAGGGGTCTCATCACGAACCAACCTTTTCAGTTAAGTTACAAATCAAGTGAATTGCATTGTCAATATTGGTCACCAAACCAAGACATTGTCCTTTAAGAAACAAAAGATGAAGATCTGAAGGAACAATGAATTAATTTAGAAAAGAGAGAAAGCAATAGGTACACTTACGAGCTTATCTTTAAAATTGCATTCTGATTTAAGTGGGATACTGGATCATTGTTGGTTAAAAGGTAACCCTGCCGAGGCTATGAACGTCTGTTGGCAGCAGAGGCTCTACCTACGACAACTAAGTACACCAAAAATTGATCTAGGGGAGAGATCTTGCTTTTATCTTTAAAGACCAAGTAAAGGCTCATGTAGACAAAAGGACTTTTTATGAGTAAAGAATAATCAAAAGAATGATAGTTAAGTAGATGTTTCTTTAATAAAGAGTAGTATTTCTTACCTTATATTCCATGTAACTATTTTATTTTTCAAAACCATCTTTATTTTGGAAGTTTTAGAAATTTCAAAAAACTCTCAGATGTAACTGGTTCTTCTAAGTGAATTTCCAATTGTTGTGGTATTCAACAACCCCCCATTCACTAATGATAATAGTTAATATTACGTTAATAAATGGGGACCCTTCAAAAAATCTATCCAAAAAACAAAACTTACCATTTAGGCATTTCTTTTATTTTTTAGAATAAAGCAAAGATAAAAATCAAAACCCTCTTTTTAGAAAAACTACTAGAAACTAACCTTCATGCATATAGCATGATTTAAACCCACCAAAATAACCTTCTAACCCTCCAAAATAAAGAAAAATTATTAAGGACTCTATGCGAAACTATCATAAAATCCGACATAAACTAAGTCCTTAAGATTTTTAAAGTCTTGCATCAAATAGAACCATTCATAAAGGGGCCCTCTTTAAAAGGGTCATTGCGAAACATGCAAGATGTGAAACTGCGATGGCATTATAACTCTTATCACATCACATTTCAGGTGTTTAAAAGAACACCTTGTACTTACCACCAGCCGATATTGCGAAATATGATTAAGAACTAGACCCACTCCTTAAATATCATAAGCAAATGTTTTAGGTCTGCCATTTAGTAAAAAGGTTTTTTTACATAGAATAAACCTGGCAAGTCGCCATGTTTTGAAAAAAACTAATGAGTGGCTCACATCTTGCATCTCGCAGAAACACAACGGGAGGTAAGAAAGGCTGAAAGGCATATTTCGATATTTTGATCTACGTTATTGCTTCGCAAATCACACAATCACTATCATCGCAGTTCAAAGGCTCGTCACAATAGAAGTTTTCTTCCTGTTTTATGATGCAAACATTTATGAGCATTAAAGCTAAGGGATAACGAATCATTAGTGGGGATTTAGTAAGAGATAACTGCATTTATGTGTGAAAATCCATTTAGCGTGATATGATATCTTCTTACATGCGTTCAAATAAAACTTCTTTTATCACCTTTACAAGCTATCTACATTATTTCATTTTATGTTCATCTTTGTGTATCCTATAGTTGTTCTTCACTTTCACAAAAATTCCGCAGAGCAAAGCATTAAGAACAATGGTGAAGAAAGGCAAGGTAGTCACTTCTGAGAAGTCAGAAATGACTCCTCTGTTTACAGATACTACATGCAACAGCGGCATAGGAACCTCTACATGGGAGGCTATGTATAACATATTGGAGGAGGAGCATCCAAGGATTATGGAAACAAAAATTACAGTTGACGGATGTGATTCCTCTGATGCTTCCAAGTTAGAGACGGCATGCTCATTTTTGCACCGTATAGCCACGTGACCAAAGATAATCCCTTATACTGACATGGTTAAATGGGTTATTGATGAAGCTGACATCTCAGATAGAGAATTTAGGACAAGAAGCAAAGGGGTTATGGGATATTTTACCCCGGACAACCTATGGCTTATGTACCACCTTCCAGAGCCACAATTCATCTACAATAGGCAGTTCGTGGAGAAGTTTTCCAAAGAAAATGATGACCCAGCAGACTACATCCAGACCTAGTCGAATAATGTGGAAAAAATCAAGAAAGACAAAAATGGTATGTACACTACTTTCTCTATTTGTCCCCCTCCACTATGTTGTGTAGACTATTTGGTAGACTCGATAGTACTAAATTCTCCCTAGAATGGTTGCCATTAATAGATGCAGTTGTTAACGCAACTGTAATGAATTGGGCACAAATTTTTTCTGAAAATTTAGAAAAAACAATTATCGAGTATAGAAGGAAAAGAAGTCTTGTTTCGAGGGTTTACCCTCCATTCTTTATGAGTGCCTATGTCATGGACGCAATTTGTTTTAGTTTGAAATTCCCTATCATGGGATAGAAATGGATTGTTTGAAATCCACTTCCCATTCACATAGACCACAAGGACATGTGGGAATCCAATTTTCAACCAAATTTTTTCAAGATTTTTCATGGAGTTATGTTCCCTATTCACAAGCGGTTTTATAATCGAGACGCCCCCAGGTTTTCCCAAGAAGCTGAAGTTGACATCCTCCCAGTGGCGAGATGGTTCGGGGAGGAAACATTTACATATATCAGGATTTTTGGTAGCATCACCTCCCCCCATGTCCTCCCATACTATATTCTAGATAAATTGATGGCTAGAGAGATAGCCTATCCAACAGCTAGTGAGGGAGGAATGAGCAAGACATTGAAGGATTCAGAGAAGGACATCTAGCCTACATTCCCTATGTATTATGGAGCATTTTCATTACACGGCCTAGGGCATGCATTCAAAGAAGCAGACAGCATGTCGTCTCTTCGATTACCTAAATTCCCTGGAAGGCAATACTACCCGTTTGGAACTATTGAAAATTTCACCACTCTGGTCAAAATAAAAGCATACAACAATGAGGCGGATGCCTTTGATGATATATTTTTGTAGAAAAACACCTTCATATAGGTGAAGCATATGGCATAACTACTTTTTGATTGTGAAGATCTGGAAAATTTTTACAGTTACAGAGAAAGGAGGTTAGCAAAGGTCCTATTGGACCAATTATTGATTGACCCAATAAGGGAGCCTTCTCCCAGTGTGACTATAGAAGATGACTCCAAAGAAAATTCTAAGACCAATTCTGGAGCGGAATCTCAAGAGAAATCTACCACGGAATCGCAATAGTCATCGGAAAATGGGAAAAACAGAAGCATGGAGTCAGTAAAGGATACATCCAAATCTACACAAAATATAGTTGAAGAAGCTTCAGCTGGAAAACAGGCTAAAATCTCTACCACCTCTGCACATCCAATAAAACCCCTGGTAATTGATCAAGAGGAAGAGTGGGATAGTTTTAATAAAAGTCTCGACGCAGAGGAACTATAGGTTTTATCCCCGTATAGAAATTACCTGCATACGAATTATAAACAACATAAAATAAATAATGCGAGAGCATAGCACATAAAACACATATACACAGAGATTTTCCCCTGGATCCCAAAATGAGACTACTAGATTGATTTTTCATTATATTCCTTTCAATCTTACAATACATATTTATACATGCCGAAGCATCCAATACCATGGACCAAAAAACCATTGCATCCAAAACCATGGACCGAAAACCATCGCGTCCAAAACCATGTGCAAAAAACATGCACAAAACCATAGGTAGGTCCACCCAACCTAACATAGGGTTACTTGCACCCCTCAAACCCCCTGCAACTCCCCCCACTACACAATCGATGCAACGAAGGGGGGGGCTTTGTCCCCCTTCTAACCCCCCAGTTAACTACGTGGGCTAGTCGTGGAAAGGATATAACACAACCCAAAATTCTCCCACTTGTTGTTTTCTTTCCATAAGGGGCCACAAGAGAGCTTAATCATTTATCCAACCCTGCAATGCCCATTGTTTCTCTACACCAATAGAACTTCTCAAAGCTCACAAATTTTTTCAATGCATCTACAGTATCCGTCAAAGTGTCCACCTTTACCAGCAACATCTTTTTGTCTTCTATCATATCTCTCACAAAGTGATACTGAACATCAATGTGCTTTGTCTTTGAACGATATGCAGGGTTCTTTGCCAAGAAAATTTCATTTTGTCTATCACAGTGTATCCTTATAGCTCCCTGTACTAACCCCATATTTGAACACAATCTCTGCAACCAAACTGCTTCCTTGCTTGCAAGAGTGGTTTCCATGTATTTTGCCTCTATAGTTGATAGTGCCACTACAGATTGTTTCTTACTCATCCAACTGACTGCACCTCCAAATAGGTTAAACACATACCCACTTGTAGATCTTCTCTGATCCAGATCTCCAGCCCAGTCTGCATCAATAAAGCCACGAATATCAAACACTCTTTCCAATCCTGGTCTTCCTTGGTAGCACATACCATAATCACTATTATCATGCAAATACCTAAAAACCTGCTTCACTACTGTCTAGTGCTCCTTCCATGGTTTTGACATAAACCTGCTCAATACTCCCACTGCACGTGAAATCTCTAGTCTAGTACAGACCATTGCATACATCAAGCTACTGACTACACTTGCATATGGAACATGAGACATGTGCTCTTCCTCTTCTTGTGTATGTGTCTTGGTACACTGTTTAGCAGATACATTTACACATACAAGAATAGGAACCTTCACTAGTTTACTATCCTGCATATTAAACCTCTGCCATATTATCTCGACATACATCGCCTAGTTTAACCAGAGCTTCCTCTTTGTTTGATCTCTTTTAATTTCCATGCCCAAAATATAGTTTACATCACCAAGATCTTTCATGTCGAATTTGGAGGACAACTGGGTCTTCAAATCGTAAATAATTTCTTTGTCATTTCCAACCAGCAACATATAAATAACACGGTCACCAATTAATTTAAAATACACACAGTGATCTGGTTTGCTTTTGGTGAAGCCAAGTCCCCGTATAAATGTATCAAATTTCTGATACCACATCCTTGCTGACTGTTTTAACCCATACAGAGACTTCTTTAACTTGCATACCAGTTCTTTCTTACCCTTCACCGCAAAGCCTTCAGGTCGCTTCATGCAGATCTCCTCTTTCAGATCCCCATGAATAAATGTTGTCTTCACATCCATATGTTCTACCTGAAAATCAAAAGCAATAGCAACAGATAAAAGTATTCTAATAGAAGTTACCTTGGAAACAAGAGAAAAAATATCACTAAAATCAATTTCCGACACCTGGGAATAACCTTTTGCTACCAATCGAGCTTTGTATTTCTCCACCTTTCCTTCTGCATTTGTCTTCTTCTTGAACACCCATTTGCTACCAATGGGTTTCCTTCTTGCCGGCAACTCCACCAGATCCCAAGCCTCATTTTTGTACAAAGATGCCATTTCATCAACCATGGCCTCTTTCCAGAGTTTTCCATCCTCTAAATCCACTACTTCATTCACAGTTCTGGGATCATCATCAGTAATAGATAAAGAAAAATTTGAACAAAAAGAAGATGGAATATACCTTTCTGGTTGCCTTCTTTCTCGAACTGATCTTTTCACACTTGGATTTTGTGGCTCTTCATCTTCTGATTCCTCATCTTCTGTAGAGTCTGATTCTTATTCCTTTAGCTCAAACTCTATATTCTTAGGTTCCTTTGGTTGGACTTCATGTTTAATAACATCTTTCACCTCTCTGAACACCACATCTCAGTTGTACACAACCTTCCTTGTTACTAGGTTCC